>JAYKKT010000092.1:32237500-32407500 GCA_036023115.1 Brasenia schreberi | reverse complement strand
TTCATATCAATAATAAAAACATAATCAATATAAGCATACTTGGTAAACGGGTCGATTATTCGGGTCGCAAAAGCGCTTGTCTAATGTCTCACATCTGGCTAAACAGGCAACAATCCTCGTGGATATTAGATGGAAGACGGGCAGTGCAGGAATCGAAAGTATCAAAAAATAAAATATGCTCATGCTTTCCTACAATCACTTTCATGGGAACAAACCAAACCTCAAATCCCTTCTTAACTAAGACAATCATATATACTAAATTATGTTAAATAGAAAGCACAATTAATTCATCAATGGATAAAATAGAAAGCATAATTAATATTAATCCTAAAGAACCCAACTCTTAGAAACATCAACATAGGTATTATTTTTTATATAAACCCCATGTTCCCTAGGTTGGTACTCCCTCGTATCAATATTTTCTCCTTGCTCTTTGAAATGTAACGAGTTACTCTAGAATTCATCCACCATTTACTAATTGTGCGGTTCTTATAGAGACATTCGGAAATAATACAAATTACTTCATGCTTCTCCTTTTACTCGTCTTGTTGAGAGTTTCCCTCATTTCTTTTTCGTTTGTTGCAGTCTCACTTCTAGTATCCATTTTTGCACAACTAAGTATTTTCATTTGTTGCGTCGGGTACATGTTTTGTTCTTATTTACTTCAATACATTTTCATACCCTCTAAGGCCAAAGCTAATAAGATTATCCTCTTCCAAGTTTGGCACAAGTAGAGGTATAAAAATTTAAATAAAGAAACAAGAAACGAACCACCAATTTTATAACCAATAAGTAAGCAAGATTCAAACAACTAGTCTAAGCAAGAATAACAAATTAACTCTAATATGAGCACTGGACTACAATTTTAGATAAATCAAGTGTGTGAATTGCAAACAGTTTCAACCACCTATATGTAAATCTCAAAATTTCAAGTACCAAACTAAAAGAACATAGACTTTCAATAAAAATGTGAATTTAAATATATAGATATGGAATTTTGGATAAAGGGGAAGGAAAAAACAATATTTTTTCCCCTTAAAACTATTCCATAATTTTTAGTAAAGTATCCAATAGAATACTAAACTCCGTCCATGTAAGAGATCACCCTTGCATGGCCCATCTCAAGCCCGAATAAAGAATGAGGGTTGTGTTAGGCTTTCTATAACCAGTGTAAACCTTTGTTGAATTTATTTACCATGGATTATACAAATTATGAGCATTGCATTGAGGCATTCCTTTTTAGCGATGCATTGCAGAAATATAAGCGAAAGATATAAGTGAAAATTTTCATTAGTGAAGCAATAGCCAAAATTTATGATGATTTAAACAAAAGGCTTAACTCAAAAGAAGGTGAAAGAGTTATTTTTAGGATAGCTAAGAGAGAGATAAGAAAACAAAAGATCTAACTTTTGTTAGATACATCAAAGATAAGATGAGAAGGATTTAGTGGCAAATGATAATATAAAAAATAGATGGAAAAATTACTTCTACAAGCTTTTTAATGAAAATAAATATATTAATATTAGTTTAGAAGAGAAGCAAATTAAAAAAGTGTATAAACCATAATTTCTACTAGAGCAATTAAAAGAATGAAGTTAAAGAGGCTCTTAAACATATGAAGGTTAGAAAATCGATAGAACGAGACAATATTCCTAATAAAAATCATAAGAGGGGCAGGGAACACTTGACTCATAAGACTATTTAATATAACATGGAGAAATCAAAAGATGCTTTAAGAAATAGAGAGCAAGTATGCTTATATCTATATATAAGAACAACAGAGACATCCAGAATTACATGAATTATCGGATATCAAGTTAATGAGTCATACAATGAAATTATAGAAAAGAATTATTGAATGTAGGCTAAAATAAATATAGAGTAAAATAGAGAACCAATTTATATTCATGCAAGGTAAATCTACTATTGAAGTGATTTACTTATTGAGACGTCTTATGAAATATTTTAGAGCAAAGAAAAACTTTAACGTGGTATTTATTAATCTAGAAAAACTTATGATAGGGTGTCAAGATATGTTTTTTGAGGAATCATGAAAAAGAAAGATATCACATTGATATATATAAATCTTATAATAGATATGTATGATGGTGCAAAAACATGTTTGAAAACTCATGAAGGAATGACAAACTTCTTTGAAGTTAATATTGGGTTACATCAGTGATCCACTTTAAGTCTATATTTATTATATTGATCCTTCATGAGTTAAGAAAATATATTCAACATAAAGTACCTTGGTGTATGCTATTTGAAGATGATATTGTATTAATGGATGAGTCCAAAGAAAAAGTTAATAGGAAATTAAAACTATAGAGAGAAACATTAGAAAGTAAAGGCTTCTGGCTTAGTAGAACAAAGATAGAATATATGGAATGTAAGTTTGATCATTTGGATACTTCAATGGATATAGAAATTTAGATTGACACATATTGCATCCCTCACAAGAAAAGTTTTAAATACTTAAGATCAGTTTTTCAATGTGATGAAAAAATTGATGAAGATCTTACGCATAGAATTAATGCAGGTTGGTTAAAATGGAGAGGGGAATGAGTACTCTATGTGATAAGAGGATTCCATTAAAATTGAAAGGTAAATATTATTGAGCAACAATTAGACCTACTATGTTTTAATTTACAAAAAATGTTCATGGTAGAAATGAAGATGTTAAGATGGATGAGTGGTTACACAAAGAAAGACTGTATACATAATAAAGTTATTAGAAACAAATTAGGAGTGATACCAATAAAGGATAAAATAAGGGAAAGCTTGTAAAGTAATTTTAGGAAAAAGCTTCACTACCCAACATCAGCTTTTAGTTATAGATTTGTTGGTAAAAAAATGAACATAGAAGAAAAGAGTACATATAGTTATTTAAACTAAATGGTGAAACCTCAAAAGTGAGAAATAAGATATATTTAAACAGAAAGTTCTTTAAAGATATGCTTGGAATTACATAGGTATACCTTCAGATATGTGAACAATATGACTATGCATATTAAGAAAGTGGCAAAAGATGTGTTAGGTGAATTTAGAGGAAGTGTACCAGCATGAAAGGATACTTGGTAGTGGAGTGAAGTGGTGCAAGATAAAATTAAGGGAAAGAGGGTATGCTACAAATTGTATTATGTGAAGAAGACTAGTGAAACGTAGGAGGCTTATAAAAAAGCAAAGAAAAAATAAAAAAAAAAGTTATTAATGATGCAAAAGAGAATTTATATAAAAAACTTAACTTAAAAGAAGGTGAAAGAGATATTTTTAAGATAACTAAGAATAGAGATAGGAAAACTAAGGATCTTACTTTTATTAGATGCATCAAAGATGAGGATGAGAAGATTCTAGTGGCAAATGATGATATAAAAAATAGATAGAAAATTTATTTCTGTAAGCCTTTTAACAAAAATGCATATGTTAGTATTAGTTTAGGAGAGCTAACCAAATAAAATAGTATATAAACCATAATTTCTATTGATGTATTTAAAAGAATGAAGTCAAAGAGACTCTTAAACATATAAAGGTTGGTAAATCTTTAGGATCAGTCAATATTTCTATTGAAGTATGGAAAATCTTAAGAGAGATGAGGATCACTTATCTCCCAAGGCTATTTAATAAAAAATGAAAAAACCAAATGATGTCTAAGGAATTGAGAGCAAGTACACTTATACCATATACAGGAGCCAGAGAGACAATCATAATTATTTGAATTATTAAGGAATCAGGTTAATGAGTAATAATATGAAATTATAGGAAAGAATTATTTAATATAGGTTAAGACAAGTGTCAATCAAAATAGAGAATCAATTTGGATTCAGTCCAAACAAATCTACTATTAAAGCAATTCATCTATTGAGATGTCTTATAAAATATTTTAGGGCAAAAATGTTTAAATCCATTATTTGGGCACAACCTACAAATTTCATAAAATCCTAGAAACAACATTTTTGAAATTAAAATATTTTTAAACCTAAGGTTATAAAATCGAGTGTTGAACACCCCTTTGATTTTCTTCTCAACTTTATCTTGATAGTATGAAATTTTTCCTCATTTCCTAGCATCTATCTCCTTGGATTCATTTTCGTGAAGGAGGTGATCTTAGCTAAAGGGGACTTGACTTAGAAAATCACTTAGTCTTAGGATGATTATGCATGGCCGACCCTTTGATGGATGTATGCATGCATGGTTTATGATGTAAGTGGAGTGTGTATTTAGAGATCCCTACATGAGATTCGTGAGCTTGAGAAGAAACCTATAAAGGCTGGCTCCCCCAAGCAAGATGGTTCCTATATTGTTTGATGTTTCGGGTTTTCAAAATTTCTTTTCAAAAGGAACTCCTTTTTGTTTCTATAAAAAAGAACTTCCAATTTCTTACATTTCCCCTAACTCGAGTTTTAATACCCATTACTTAGTAGAGGTTTTGTAGAAAATTTTGAATAACATTTCAAAATTCAATTTCTCACCCAATGAGGTTTAATTCTCAAATAAAATAAAATCCAAATAAGTAAGACCTATTCCTACTCTGTGATTTTAATGGTAAACCTTTCTCCATTGGGATAAGCTATAGGAATTTGGAAAAGAATTTACTATGGTCCCTTCTGAAGCGTCCCGTGGTACAAGATCAAGAGAATTTTGATGTAAAATTATTCTTTTGAGCTTTAGCTTTTCTTTTCTTTTCTTTCAAAGGGAACCTTTGTATTGGAGGTTTTTGTTTTTTCTTTTCTTTTTTTTCCTTTTGAAAGACCTCTATATTAGAGGTTTTTGTTTTTCTTTCTTTTCTTTTGATTTTACCAATTTTTATTTTTAGGGATAAATGAAGTGGGGGAATACAACTCATCCCTTTAGATACTCAATTCAACCAAGTATATCCCATTTGCTAATAACACCTATCATTTGAAAATATTTTGCTATTTTGAATTAGGCTTCATTTTATAAACCAAATATTTTTGAAATGTTACCAAATGATTTTGAAAACTCTACTTTTCATAAAGCATCAATTCTCTAATTCAGAGTCACATAATCCATTTTGATCATTCTTTCAAGAAATTCAAAGGAGAACCATTTTAAAACCTTTTCAAAAGAATTTAAAGTAGATCCTATACATAATATTTTTTCAAGTATTGGGCATTTATAGGGTCTGCTAAATTTCTTTCCTCAACATCAATCAACCAATATGCATTATTTATAGTTGCCTCTCTTACAACATAGGGGTCATCCCACTTGGGCCGCCACTTACCAAGTAGATGTGGGCCATGATGGTGGATAGTTTTCAAAACAAGGTCTCCTACTTTGAAGTGGCAAGCCTCATATGCTTTTCATAGTGTCGAGCTATCCTTTGCTAGTATGCGTGTGCATGATCCATGACAAGGAGCCTTTTCTCATTAAGTAGGTCAAAATCAGCCATCCTAGCTTGTTATAGGGTCTCTATCGGCAAATCAAGTGCAAAAGATGTATGAAATGAATGTAATTTGGTATGAATGGAAAGTATGACATTTGTACTATAGACCAACTCAAATGGTGTGGCATTTGTGGGTATGCAGATGGAAGTCCTATAAGCCCATAAGACTTCATCTAGCTTCTCATGCCATGTGCTACCCTTTTCTAAAGTTTTCTCAATAATGCTTATAAGGGTTTTGTTCATGACTTTAGCTTGCCATTACCTTGAGGGTAGTAAGGTTATGAGAAATGTTGAGTAATGTCATAGGTCTTACATAACTTTTCCACTTTCTCATTTTTGAATGGGGTATCATTATCCGACACTAGGTCTCTTGGAACTCCAAATCGAGCCAAGATATTTTTCTTAATGAATGCTCCTACATGTTGTCCTTAGACATTAGTCAAGGAGGTAGCTTCAACCCATTTAGAAAAATATTTAGTTGCTCCGAAAGTAAACTTATGTCCATTTGATGCAGTAGGTGAGATGGGTCCAATGATATCAAATGCCCACATGGTGAAGGACCATGGACTCACGATGGAATGCAATGTAGATGATGGAATATGAATGACACTTTCATGCACTTAACATTGATGACACTTCCTAACATGGTTATGACAATCTTGCTTCAAAGTGAATAAAAAATAACCTGCTCTAAGTATTTTCATGGTCATCATATTTGTATTGATATGACCACATTCCCATCATGGAACTCATGCATAATGGTCCTAGCCTCATCATGATCGACACATCTCAACAAGATGCCAGTAAAACTCTTTTTATAAATAACCCCTCCCAAAATCATATATCGGGTAAAAATTTTCTGAATAAAAGCTTTATCTTTAAAGGAAGCAAATTTGGAAAATCCTTCAGTTTCTAAAAAGTTTTTAATATCTTGAAATCAAGGTTTTTCATTTGAATTTTGGTCATTTTAGTAAATCTCTAAATCATGGGTGGATTTAATGGGCAAATGTAGGATCTTTAGGGATCGAGTGCCCATAGTGGGGTCAATCCTTAGAGATGACCCTAAAGAGAAGAGGGCATCTGCTATGGTGTTGCCCTCTTTACCTATGTGAGTAAGTGTGCATGATTTGAAAAAATCAACCAAATGGGTGGCCAATTTATGGTATGGAATGAGTTTTTTATTTTTGACTTGGCAAATTTTCAAAACTTGGTTTACAACAAGCATAGAATCTCCAAAGACTTCAATATATGTTGCTCCTAGATTTTTCAAAATTTTTAGGCCTTATGAGTGCCTCATATTCACCCACATTATTTGAACAAGAAAAATTTAGTCAGAATGCTATTAGGATCTCTCCCTTCTCGGGAGATATGAGAATGATTCACACGCCTACCCCTTGTTGATTCTTTGCCCCATCAAAGTACATTTTCCATACTTGGTCTTCATTACAACAATTTATAAAATATGGTCTTCCAATTCGTTTGTCAAGATACCTTCATCGGGCTAAGCACATTTTCTCCATAGCTTGATAATTTCTTTCATATGCCAATAGAGTTTTCAAATATAGTAAATAACATACTTCTTAAGACTATCATCCTCATATTCAGCAAGCAAAGCACCCAATGCATTCATATGAATGGAATTATAAAGCAATAAAGGTTTTCTTAGCTTTGGAGGATTTACCAAATAAGTTTTCAATCTTTCGAAAGCTTTTTGGCAATCGAAATCCCAATCAAATTTCACTCCTTTTCTCAAGAGCCTATTGAAAGGTTCACATCTTGTTGCTAAGTTAAAGATTAATCTCCTAATCGCTTGGAGTTGACCTTGGAGCTTTCAGATTTGAATAAGTTGGAGGGTGGAGGCATGTATATAATGGCTCGACACTTAGAGGGGTCGACCTCTATGCCCCTTTGGCTAACCATGAACCTTAAGAGTTTTCCCAATTTTACTCTAAAAACACATTTTGAGGGTTTAGTTTCACTTTATAAAGCCTAAGTCTTTCAAAAACTTTTTGCAAAGATTCTATTTGTGTGCATCGGGTTTTTTATTTTACCAAAAGATTATCTACATATACTTCCAAGAGATCATGGAAAATAGTAGTCATGGCTCTTTGGTATGTGGCACCAACATTTTTCAAACCAACATTTTTCAAACCAAAAGGCATAACAGTGTAACAGTATGTTCCCCAAGGTATAGTAAAAGCATTTTTAGCCTGACTTTTTGGTGCTAGCTTGATTTTGTTATAACCCGAGTAACCATCTATGAAAGAAAACATTTCATGATTTGCAGTGCTATCTACTATCAAATCAATATTTGAAAGTGAAAAATTATCTTTTGGAGTGTCTTTGTTCAAATTTTTAAAATCGATGTAAATACGAATTTTTCCATTGGATTTTCGAACTACAACAATATTTGAAAGTCATTCAGAATAAGCAATGGGTTTTATAAATTTAGCTTTTAAAAGATCTTCAAAACCCTCTTTTACTTGGGAGTAAACACCGGGATGAATTTTCCTAAGCTTTTGTTTCATGGGTTTTATATTTGGTTATAGAGGTAGATGATGCTCTACAATCCTAGGGTCTAAACCAAGCATGTCTTCATAGGTTCATGCAAACACATCTATGTATGAATTCAAAAATGCAATGAATGATGCTTTTTTATGCTCATGCAAACAAGTACATATTTTAACACACTTTGGGTTAGACTCACTCTCTAAATTGACCTCTAGAAAATCCCCTCCTACGGAATTTAAAGGTTTTTTCAAGTTAAGGATTATATGAAATTCGAGAAGCTCGGAGGCTTGATCATCCTCATGAATGAGGGAATCTTCCTTCTTGCTTTGATCACTCTCAAGAGAAGGGTTATGTACAAGAGGTTTATTCACAATCGTATGAGATGATTTGAATTTGACAATGTATATGGGTTTTCTCAAAACCAATTTTTTAATTTGTACATGATTTTCAAAACCAAAATTTTTGGGATTTTCAGCTTTTCATTTTTTTTCGATTTTTCTAAACAAATGCTAGAAGGATGAATGCAAAAGACTTTCTTTTTGGAATTTTCATATTTTTCAAATGTTTTGGGGTTTTGTGAGTTTTCTAAATATTTTTTGTTTTTTCAAATATATACTTTTTGGGGATTTTTTCAAGTAAATGGTATTCCATCAAGCCTACAAAGAAAACATCATGAATTAGACTCCAAACAAGAGGTCTAGGCCATAGGTTTCAGTTTTAGTTGGCTCTAGGGAACCCTTGACCAAATTGGTCTTATGTGGTGGCTCAGGGGGTCTGGATGGGTTGTACTCTAAGTCATGTCAACCCAAGTTAGGAAGAGATAGGATGGGTTCTAATCTACCTTGATTTTTGGATCCTAGACCTTGGTATGGCGAATACCCCATTTTCAATAACATATTCCCAGACTTTTTAAGTTTTAAAATTTTTTTATAAAGGGGATGGCCTTGGAATAATATATCATCCATGGCATGGTTATACACTCGAGTTTTGTTGAGTATGCCTAGGAGGTGTAAGGCTTGAGCGGTGGAAGGTCTTGGCTTTCCTAAGATACACACGACCCTAGGAGTGGAGGACTTGGGTGGTTTGGGAGTTCCTAGGAGATTGATGATTTCATAAGGGTGTGACTTGGGCTCCGCTAAAAGGTGGACGATTTTAGCAATGGGTGCTTTGGGTGAATTGGGCATCTCCATGGCCCTATCCACCTGCTCAATGAGTCACTTGATAAGTAAGGGAAGTTTGTATTTCCTTGAGGTGTGGTTGTCTTCTTCAAAGACTATCACCACTTAGTTATCCCATGAAATTTTAAGGCACTTGTAGAAGGTTGAACTGATGGCTCGGAGGGAATGTATCCAAGGCCACCCTAACAATAAATTGTAGTGGGTTTATGTCTAAGACATGAAACAACCCTACATGTGGGATTTGACCAACTTCCATGAGTAACTCTATGGAGCCTAGTGAGTAGGATGAGTTATCATCGTATCCTGTAATAACAATTGGACTTGGTTTAAGACTAGATACGGGTAATCCTATTTGGAAGGTCACATGGAGATGAAAAATGTTTACACCTCCTCCCCATCAACCAAGAACTTGTTGAGAGTGTGGTGATTCAATACCACCTCTATGTGCAAAGCTTGGTTGTAGGTTGTATCAGGTCTTTTTAATTCATCCTCGGTAAACACGATTGGGGCCTTGTCAAAGATGGGAGAAACTAAGAAGGATAGGGATTCGGGAGTTATAGTAGTGTTAACCTTGGCTTTTTCTAAGATTCCCTCTAAGACTTGTTTATATTTAGGTGAGGTTTGTATCAACTCTAAGATAGACATGTTTATGAAAGGTTTTGAAAGATTTAGTTATAAATCATATGGGGTTAACACAATACTTTTACCCTTATCCGTGCCATAATATGAATTAGGAATGCATGCTTTTGGGAGACTGGGCAAAATGACCACCCCCTTGCTAGCTTGTTTTGCTAAGTGTTGGGGTTGATAGATCCTTCCGTATCTAGTCAATTTCTCTACACTCTGTCTAAGGCTCGATCATAGCTTGGCTCTAGTTTAATGCCTTAGAGCACCTCGAATTTCTATAAAGGCTCTAACCCGGTGCGGGACTCTAAGCGTTTTTCGGATCGCTACTTGCTTGTCTTTTTTTATTATGAGAGAGAGTGGTGTGTGGTAAGTAGTGTGAACCATATGCAATGTATGCTCAATCCCATAAACTTATACCTCGATTTTGTTTTTCAATGAGAAATATTTATTTGTATTATCGCCTTTGAGCCTATGATACTTAAAAAATCGTTCACATATTTTCCTTTAGGGGGTGTCTCTCTGGGAATAGCCAGGAGATTTACAAGTCTTTATGCTAACAAAATTTTTAGGACTTCTGTGAGTGGTTGAACTAGGTGGGTGTATTGTCTTTTTTAAATTTTTTCTCATTTGTTTGGCTTTTTTAAAA
This sequence comes from Brasenia schreberi, assembly GCA_036023115.1. Lineage (NCBI taxonomy): Eukaryota > Viridiplantae > Streptophyta > Magnoliopsida > Nymphaeales > Cabombaceae > Brasenia > Brasenia schreberi. The sequence goes on along the minus strand of JAYKKT010000092.1, from coordinate 32,397,131 downwards.
GGATCTTTGTTAGGAGGCTTTAGAAGGCCCGATCGAACTTGGCTCTACTCGAATGTTGGTCACCTTTTGAGTTTTCACTCCTCCTTCGGTGCATGTGGTCGATATGCCTCGGGTTTTTCAAATTTTATTTTTAAAAAGTTCTTTCCTTTCCATAGATCTTCATAAACTCTTTTTTTAAAATTTGCTTTAAAGAGCGAAGCCTTTTTTATCAACTTTTAGAAAGTTGAGATCTCATTAAAGGAGATGAGTGCTTTCAAATCAGTTTTAAAATTTTGAAGGATGAGCATTACTGCACACTCTTCAGAAATGGGTTCTCTAACTAGGACTAGGAGTGACCTCCACCTCACGATAAATGCGCGTGCATCCTCATTAGGGGCTTGTTTTGTGTCTCTAAAGTGTTGAGAGTGGGTGTGATTTCTACGTTGTGTGAAAACCCTTGTATTAAGCAATTCGCCAAGTCCTTGAAACTAACGAATTGGCTCAAGTCGTAGGAAGCCAACCACTTTGAAGCATTTCCCTTTAGAGAATAGGAGAACTAGTAAACCCATTTGGAAGAGTCTTTTTTTTTCTTATAGACTCTTTTAGAAAAGAGTTAGAGATGGGACCGAAGATCTCTATTTCCATCATACCAATGAAAGCTCGGTATTTCATCATCACTATCAATTTGGTAGTCAAATGGTAAATAGTTAGATAGTGAGTATGATTTATTTTCTTTTGTTTGTCATTTTAACAATTGTTGCAAGGCCTTTCTATCATTAATTGTGAAAGACTCGGGTTATGGTTCTTCCTCGAATTTGGAGGTCACTTTAGGCTTTCTCGAGTGATAGGGTCTCTTATGAGCCCTTTCAATTCCCTTTTTAGGGAGGCACGTGAATCTTCTCGGTTTTTCAATTTTTCTTTCGAATTTTTTTTCAAAAACCGACTGGTAGAGCATGAGGCTCGACTTGACACCTCATAAGATCCTTCCAAACTTGACATTATTTTTGTAAAAAAATAAACCTATGCACAAACAATGGATTAAGAACACGAGTTTTGAAAAATGAATTGTTTAAAAACCAAGACCATATCAACAAATTCTCAAATACTCAAGTCCCACCAAGTGTATCAAATCTGTAGATATGAAATTTTATTCCAAAGTATATGTAGAAACTTGAAATCAAATTCACAAACTACGTCGTGTACGCGAGCGTGCCAACTAGTTTGCTTAAACTAGCAAAGGTGATTTCTAACTTCTATAGCGATTATGGGTAAGTGAATTCTTTTCGATGTAGGCCTTCTTGAACCGATGTTCAAGGCTCAATTTAAACACTTTGAGGATTGCTTTAGGTCCAGTGTGTTCTCAAAATCCACTTTTAATTCGCAAGAACTTAACCAAACTCGTGAACTTAGCTTTTAAAAGAAAATGTTTCAAAGTCCTGAAAAATAGAAATTGGTTCTGTTTTGAGAGACTTATTTTCGGATTTTTTTCAATAACTTCTGAATCTCCAAAAATATTGAAAATTTTATAAAAAAATAGAGATTGATATGGAGATTCAGGAACTATTTTTATTCCAATTTTAAGTATTGTGATGTACTCAATTAAATCTGAGAACATACCTTGCTCAAGTATTCGGAACAGATCTATGACAAAAATATGGAGGTTTAGAAAAATGGTTGTATCTTGGTGCACATACTTTTGATTTCTATGAACTTGATATTGTTGGGAAGCTACAAATCTCATATTTCCAATAGGACCATTTTCAATGAAATTTGTTTACTACAGGCAAAGTTATGAAATAATAACTCAACCTCTATCGTAGGAAATACAAGTTTTATAGACTTTGTTCTGAATTTGTTTGATTTTTTCTGATTTTATTAAGAGGTTGCACTATCCTAAAATTCTTGAAAATTTTATTAATAGTGAGTCTGTGTGTGTAGATTAGTTGTGTAAAGTTTTGATGCATTTGGAGAAAATAGGTTTTCAGTTTTATAACATACATGAATGCATTTCGTCCGAATTTAAAAGACAATCCACAGTAATTAAAATGTAAATGACTTAAGGAAATGAAGAAAATTATGATTATAGCTTAAGTATAGAGGAGATTAGAAGATATACGAGTTTAAAATATAAAAGACCAACACATAGCATGCATCTAATGAATATAAAGGAAATTTGGCAGCATAACCCTTAACTATTACATCAAAAATGTAGTAAGAAATTACTTCATACATGATTTGAAGTTGGACATAGTTAATAATTTAGTTATTATATATTATGATAAAAGTACAACCATAAGTTTAATAAAGAGTGAATCTGATAGTTTTAAAAACAAGCATATGATGGTAAAATATCATTACATACCTGATATAGCTCAAAAGAATGAAAAATCAATGCCTACTAAGGGTAGGACAGCCTACTCCCTAACTAAAGGGATATCAAAAGACTTGTTTATCAAGTATGTTACATACATAGGTTTGAGATATTTATAAAGTTCATGGTTGTATTTTGAAAAGCTTACATGTAACAAAAAACTACACAACTGGAAAGGGTATATGAATTGTTATGCTGAAAAATGTATTGATTACAAGACCAAATAATGGGTACAACTTATGATGGCATGCAATTGTATAACAAAAAATTACTACAATAGGAAAAGCTATTAAATATTGGGAGAAACCTATCATATTGTGATTTGACTCAAGTGTAAGTGGGAGATGATAACTCCTACGGTTAACAACCTCAATAACTCTATGGTTATCAGGTAGGCTATCTCTTAATCACAAGAGTTATGCCAGATTAATTTTTAAAAATTATTTTAATTAAAGTAATTAATTATTGTTCAAGGAACCCAAGAAAGTAACCTCATTGAGCCATTTCTATCCTAGTGAAAACGGAAAGGGGTGGGAAAACTTTATAGAAGTAAACGTTCTTTTGCAATACTTTACATAGAGCTCTCTAGTTACTTCTATGTTGAAATCCTCCTAGAAAAGTATGCACTAGAAAGATTCAACATCCAACGGTGACACTCATCGAGATGCCTCGAGAGCGATCCAAAGCTTCCCTAATTACACTTCCAAAATTTAACACAGCATGCATGAGAAGTGACAAATAATCAATAGGCACAACATTTCAAAATAGTTCATAGATCTGCAAAATAATTCATAATTCATCATATCCCTTTCAGTAGGCTCCTCGGTTTGTCCACATATGTAATCCCATGTTCATTAAAAAACGATGTATTAGACAACAACTAACTAGATGGAGTTGGCTACATGGATTTTTTGTTTGTATAAAGCTTAATCATGTGCCACATAAGTAAGAGGTAAGTACAAATAATTAAAAGAACCGGCCGTGTCATTGGGACCATTCCTTGTACTCGAAGATGCATGCATGGTCCGCCTCTTCACTGTGACTTCGCCATCAGTGCTCTGCTTACAAACCTCATTTTGTACAATTGTAGATGAATGTGACCTCTATGTCAGGGGAATGACTATTGTGTCAAGCTTGAGACTGGCAATGTGTTTTGATCAACCGAGACATATACTGTGGCTGACACTGGGGTATCCGACTGAATAACAACAGTATTCTTTGACACATCTCTTAGAGAATGGTTTGCAAATGCGCCGAGAGTGTAGAATGTGTATTGTGAATGTCTTATGAGATTTGGGAATAAAAGGACATTGGAGAAATCAATGGTCCATGTGCTAGTTCCATTCCCATCAACAACCCCTTTAGCAACCGTAGCCGTCAGATTCATGCCTTTAACATTATTCCTGTCTATCACCACTTGTTTAATCGTAGTGAAAGCAGCCTTTGACTGATCCAATTGCACCATGTCTTGTGCTTCTCCGGCGCCGGAAAACATGTTATCCACTACGTTGAGTCCATCTATGACACCATTGACAGACTTCAATAGAACAAAGGCACTGCCGAGAAAGAAAGAGGTTGAGATGTGAAGTTGCATCGGTTCTTCGGCAACGATCCCACTGTAATCTAGGTAGCAATTCACTATTCGGGTCTGTGTTAGACCGGGAGTACGGAGATAGATTCCTGTTCCACCCCAACCGGTAGCTTTGTTGTAGCAATGTACCCCTGCAATGATGTTCGCTTGGCCGGAGATTAGAATTCCAATCTGAGCCGAGAATATGACAACATCAGTGGCAGCATTGTTATTGTTCATGAGATTGATGCCTATGCCGGAAAAATCCTTCTCCCCGGGGTCACCACCGATCGTAATATATTGGCCGATGAAAGAATCATGTATGTAGGTCTCATGGCCACCCTTAACTAGTATACCGTCAGTCATGAAATGTGATATAACAATTGTCAATTGTGGTCTTAGTGAGTCGATGACTGATATGCCCCCACCCCTATAATTTGCATCCAACATTAGCTCCTTGAATGTGATATATTCATATCTATGAGATGGTAACGATGGCTGTAATTCTATAAGGTACCCATCAGTGGGAAAATCATCTGAAGCTCTTAATTATCCTCCGTGAACCTAAATATTAAAATTAAGAAAAAAAAAAGTAAACGAATTAGTAAACCTTGCCAAATTAAGGATGTAGAAAGATTGAATCTATATGCAATATGACGATGAAACGGGCCAAACAGAGAACAAGAAAACATGTTACAATCATATTCATATACCAAAGGTCCGTTTAATATTTCATTCAATTACCAGAATCCAATTAAATCCAAATTAGAGATTAAACATGGTCTCAGATACCATATCAGACTAATCGGATTTGACAGTTAGATCGGTCTCGTATGCATTTGATCCATTGGCATTCATATTCAAATTATAAGGATTCGTAAGTTTATTATCAATATGCACGTACTAATCCTGGTAATGATCTCTCTTTGGGTGGCTGGTATCTTGCATGTATACCGAAGATCTGAGTTTGTGTCTATTTTGAGAAAAACATACCCAGATCTTACTATATGTATGTATGTATGTATGTATGTATATCAAACAATCGGACAAGCAAGATATAATCTGTATGGTATCTGAATATTTATTCATGGATCGCCCGATGATTGACTGATGGATTGACTCAAGAGTGATGAGACAGGAGAACATCGAATATACAGGAAAATAACACTTTCTCAAATGTTTTTTATATTAGGTCATTTATAATTTATGTATAAGGCATACCGGTTGTTATGACTAATGTATTAATTGTGTCAACTGAAAACGCAATCTGGTTTTAGTCCCTACTTCGTTAAGAAGGGCCTTGAGGTGAGGTTTATTCTTCGAAAGGTGATTGTGGGAAAGCATGAGAAAGTATTTTTCTGTGATCAGTTTGATGTATAACATGACTTATTCAAACTAAATATTAATAAAAGTGAAGATTTTTATGCTTATATTGATTGTGTCTTTAATGTTGATTTGAATATGTGGCATAAACGTCTATGACATATAAGTTTGAAAAAGTTGAGAAAATTATACGACTTTGACTTAATGTCAGGATTTAAGAAAAACACTTTTAGTAAGTGTGAAGCCTGTATATAAGAGAAAATGACAAGAAAAACATTTCTCAAAGAAATAACAAGGGCAACAACCCTATTAAAAATCATTCACACTGATTTATGTGGATTTTTTAAGGTAAGATCACATCGAGAAAAAGTTTATTTCATAATCTTTGTCGATGGTTACTCGAGATATACATGCATATATCTCTTAGCACATAAAATTGAGGCACTTAAAGTATTCAAAGAATATAAGCAGGAAGTTGAGAACCAACTAGGGCATGCAATCAAAGTCGTAAGATCATATAGAAATGGTGAGTACACCTCTGCAAAATTTTTAGAATTATGGAAAGACTTTGGAATTTCAAAGCAAAATACAATGCCCAAGACACCTCAACAAAATGGTGTAGCAGAAAAATATAACAGGACCTTACTAAATTTAACAAGGTATATGTTAATAGATACTTCTCTACCAAGGGTATTTTGGAGAGAAGCAATAGGTACAACTGTATATATACTCAATAAAGTATCATTTAAAGTTGTATTCTCTATACCATATGAGATGTGGTTTGAGAAAAAACAAACATAGGTCATCTCAGGAGGTAGGATCTATCACTTACGTAAACATCCTTGATTAATTTAGAGATAAGCTAGATAGTAGATGCTTGAGATGTGTATTCATCAGATATCCTAAAGGCTCTAAAGGGTATTGGTTTTATCACAAGGATCATGGATTGATAGAGAGCAAAGATGTTGAATTCTTAGATGATACTAAGAATGACATCCTTAAAAATGACGATAAGTATGTTGACGATCTAATAGATCTAGATCAATCATCATTTGAACCCATTGATGATCTTTCTAATCAAACCGAAACTTTAAGTGGACATAAAAGACCTAGGGTCACACAATCCTACTTAAAAGATTATCACACTTACCTTGCAAAGAAAGTGTGTAATTCAGTTGATTTAGATGAGTTGACTGATAGCTTGTCTTATCGGCAGACTACTAAATCATTTAAATCAACAAACTGACAATGGATGAAAAAATTGAATTCATTGAGAAAAACCAAGTCTAAGAGTTCGCTAATTTATCAAAAGAAAGAAAAGTCTCTAAATGAGTTTTGAAAAAGAAATATAAAGTTGATGGGACAATCGAAAAGTTTAAGGCGAGATTGGTTGCAAAGGAATTTTTACAAAAAGAATGGATAGATTATGTTGAGACATATTCCTCTGTTGCAAAGTTTGCATCCATAAGGATAATTCTGGTAATTTTAGCATATTACGATTTGGATTTACATTAGGTAGATGTAAAGACTGCTTTTCTAAATAGAGATTTAGATGAAATCATATATATGCAAGAGCTAGATTGATATATTGTTAAAGCCTAAGAAGATAAAGTATATAGGTTGAAAAATCTCTATATAACCTTAATCAGTCACCTTGTCAATAGTATTTTACTTTTCAAAATACTATACTAAAACTTGGGTTGGTAGCTAATGAACTTGATCACTGTGTATATGTCTGGTATAATGGGAGCCACTTTGTCATCTTTTCATTATATGTAGATGACATTATTGACTGTGACAATGAGATTATTGTCAAAACCATGTCATGATTAAACTCAAGGTTTGAAGTAAAGGATATGGGGAAGCATCATATATCCTTGGTATAAAGATTTCTCGAGATACAAAATCTAAACTTCTATGCCTAAGTCAAAAGACATATATCGATTATATCCTCAAAAAATTTAAAATAGGTGAACGCAAGTCTGCATCTACACCCGTTGTGAAAGGGGTCAAATTTAGTAAGGTTGATTGTCTCGGTGAAGTAGATAATAAGTCTAATGTTCCTTATGTACAAGTTGTGAGAAGCTTTATGTATGATATGTTATGTACAAGACCTGATATCAGCTTTGTTCTTGGTATTGTAAGTAGATATCAAAGTAATCTTGATTGGCAGTACTAGATAGTTGTGAAAAGAATTTTAAGATATGTTAAAGGAATGAAATACTTGAAATTGTGTTTTCAAGAAGATTGAACTTGTAGATATGAATTTTTATTTCGAAACCTATGTGAAGATTTGAAATGAAATTCCTGAACTATATCGTGTGTGCGAGAGTACCAACTAGTTTGCTCAAAATAGTAAAGATTGATTTTCTGACTTCCTGTAGCGATTGTGGATAAGTGAACTTTTGTCGACATAGGCCTTTTTGAACCGATGCTCAAGGATCAACCTAGACGCTTTGAAAATTGTTCAAGATCTGGTAACTTTTCAAAAATAATATTACAACTTCAAAAGCTTGATAACATCATGATTTTCGTTCTTAACTTAAAAGTATTTCAAGTCTTGAAAAACATAAACTGGTTCTGTTTTCAGAGGCTGGTTTCTGATTTTTTTGAAATAGTTTTGAGTTTCTAAAAAAATTTAAAATTTTATAGAAAACAGATTTTGATGTCGATGTTCAAAAAATATTTTTATTTTTATTTTATGCATTGTAGATTTATATAATTAAATCCAAAAATAGACCTTACTCAGACATTCGAGAAGACCTATGCCAAAAAGTCAAAGGTTTAGAAAAACTATTGTATTTTTATGCTCAGACCTCCACTTTCTATAAAATTGGTCTTATTAGAAAGTTGTGGATTTCATATTTTTAATGAAACTGTTTTCAATCAAATTGGTTCATTGTGCATAAAGATATTTAGGAATAACCCAACCAATATCATAGGAACTTCTAGTTCTTCAGAATTTGTTTTGATTTTAATAAGACTTCTCCAGTTTTATTGATGATGTTTCACAAGCCTAAAATTCTTGAAAATTTTATCAAAAGTGTGTCTGTATGTGTGCAGTAGTCGTGCAAAATTTTGAAATATTTGGAGCAAAGGATAATGAAGGATAAATCATCTACTAAACATGTGCAGAGTGCAAGATTTTCATATGTGTGCTTGTGTTTTTGTCCAAATTAAAATTGAATCTATAGTTATAAAATAATAAAGAAAATCCTAATTATCATGTGAGCATAGGGAGATTAATTGGTCTATAATCTTACGTTATGTTATGGAATAGAAAGAATCAAAATTAAAATATATAACGAATAAAATATGAATGAAAGAAAGATGGGGTAGCATATGAACCTTGATTAATACATCATCATGGAGACCTAAGCTCCTTAATTACAAACCCCATAAAGTTCAATGAAAGATGAGATAATTATGAGAGAATGAAGGAAGAATGGACCTGTGGCGGAAGGTGGAGAATGACTAGCGGTTGACGGTGCCTTCTTCTTCCTCTCTTCCTCCTCTCCCTCTCTTTCCCTCCATCTTTCTTTCTCTCTCTCTTGTTGGATGATTGGTAGAACTCGGATTGATGGTTTGCAGCCCCTTTAAGGCCCTTTTATAGGCTAAGGGTTGTCTCTTTGTTGCAAATTTTCATAAGGCAAGTTGTCTTATTGAAAATGGTTGTATTTGGCAAGTGGATGCTGGCCATTCTTGCCAAAAGTTGCTCCCTTGGATAAGATAAGTGAAGTGTTGCATACATATGGACCTTCCAAAACGGTTGTTTGTTGTCTTTGGTAAGTGAGTTAAGTCAAGATGTGTTCAGCCAAGTGGGTGCCAAATAGGTTTGGCCAAGTGGATGTAATGTATTGAGCTTGATGAACTAGTCGATGACATTTGAACTGAACTTCTGCTGACTTTGTTCAACGGATTACTTGGTCGTATTATCCTTGTGTTCATGGCATGCTGGTGGACAAGGCTGGTAATACCATTTGCAGTAGCAAAGGTCGACATGGGAGGAGTATTCAGTGAACTTGTTGGAACACATACACCATTACCTTGTATAAGCTTTCGTATGGATGTCTGTATTCAACTCTCACCATTTTGGGATCTCATCCATGCTTCTTGCTACTGAATTCGGTTGACTAGGATTGTGATGGTTCCTGGTTTCTTGCTGAATTTGATTCAAGCTGCCTGAAAAGGTAAGTGGTTGTTTTCTCTTGGACTTGATTCAATGCACCAAGAACCAGAAAATAATCGATGCACTTGGATGCGGTACCTTCTATGCTGACTTTGGCAATGCGTCCATGCTGGAATCGGGTGAGGCCTAATGTGGTAAGTTGCTGCAATCACTTGATAGCTGGGAAAGTTGCTCTCTTAATATTGCAGAGTTCGATAGTGCCTTGGCAAGTTCATCATCACCTACTTCAAAGATTTTATTTTTCTAAATTATTCCTCTAGAAATATAAAGACGGCTTCTTCATAACTGATATATCTACGTCACATATTAATAAGCTCGGGCTTATAGAAGGTTCCCTTAAGTATGAGCCAAAAGAAAAGGCTATGTGTATATGGAAATCAAATAGCTGGGAGTCGCGTACTTAATTAACTTGTTCTTGTAATTCTCTTTTCGGGATTTTTCAGTTTAAATTTGTGGTCCATTTTGTGCCTGTCTGAAGCTACCAAGTCCACAAAATGGTAAAGTATCTAATTCACCATCTTGTTGGCTTATGATTTTGGTAGGTAAATATATCTAATAAGAGGATTGGCCAGCCCAATAGCTCGCCTGAAATGGCAAGTTATCTTTCTCCAATCTTGCTCAAATCGGCAAATTATGTACCGAGGCTGCCTATAGCAAGTTGTATGATTTCCTATATTGAAGTTTGTAAGACTTGGTAAGTTACCAAACTGCATACCAAGGCCACTTATGGCAAGTCATCTTATTCATTTATACCAAGATTGGTAAGTTTTCTCTTGGTGATTTGCCAAATCGAACATCACAACCAAGTTGAGTATCACTTTCTCTTTTGGATGACGTTAACTTTTCCTCCTAGATGGCGACCTTTCTTTCTAAACGTCGACTTTCCTTTTTAATACCTGAAACTAAAAGTGACAGGTTACCTTGCCCAACAGTACCAAAATTGGTAGATGTTCGGTTGTTGCCTTTTTGGTCTATATCACCTCCTCTTTCAGGGAAATTGACTCCTTCTTATTCCTGTTTTATATAGGGCAAGTATGGTTTCAAATATAGTTTTTTAAAGAAAACATTTTTATATTTGGAGATATCAAATTTAATGATTCCAATATTTTTCTTTTCATTTGTTTTTTTAAAGAAAAATTGTTTTAAATCATTTTTCCTTAGAAGACAATCATTAAAAAGGTAGAATCCTGTAAATTTGGTCTTGAGGGCAAAATAGTTATTTTCATAAAATTTTGTCAAAATTTGATTTTTTTTCGAAAGAGATGCAATATATTATCATTTTGAGATTGTTAGAAAAGTTTGATACCAAAATGAGTTCATTTGATGTATTTTATTTAAAAACCCAAAGGTGCCAAAATAAGATTTCTAAAAGGAAAAAAAAAATTGAAATTTTTTTAGGTGTTTACAGAACTGAAAGTGATAGGATAGTTAGATGTTGACTTTGCAGGGAGCAAAGATGACAGCAAATCAACCTCAAGACAAATATTCTTATTTAGAGGTGAAAATGTTTCTTAGGCATGTAAGAAACAAGATCATGTAATGTTGCATATACAAAAGGTTGAGTATATGGTTTCAACTAGTACCGTTTCAATAAGCTGCTTCATACATGCTCTGAAGTTGAATATAGCCAACGAGCCAGTTGTCATTTATTGTGATAACAATGCAGTAATTACTCTAATCAAGAATAAAGCTGACAACTGTGTCAACTCTAAAAACAAGCATATAATAGTTAAATATCACCATGTTCATGATATGGTTATGAGAAAGGAAATATTCATCTCATATATGCCAACAAATGATATGTTGGCATACCTCTTGACTAAAGATATAACAGAAGATCTTTTCTCAAATCATGTTACAAACATGGATTTGAGATATGGTTGATTATTGTGTAGGTAAGAAATCTCACAATGGGTAATAAATGACATGACTAGAAAAACCCATAAAAGTGGGAGATAAAACAAGCATGTCACGTTACTTGACTCGAATGACAAAGTGAGAGATTTAAAGTGGAGAGGATGGCCATTCTCGGTATGATCATTCATGAAAATGGCTGGACTAGCCATCTGCTTTCTGTGGATGACTCCTCACATAAAGCTCAGCCTCATAATCTTAGAGGATTGAGCCATGCACAGTGCAAGAAATTGAAAATAGTAAATCTTCTATGAAAAATATGGCTGTGAAAAATTGGGAATCATGCATGTTCTCTTCTTTCTCTTATGTTCTTCATCTCTCCATACAGACGCCATCCGCTGTGTCTGGCAAGAAATCCGATGAAGCAGCTGAAGGTCGCCATCAGTTTCATTGTCGCTCTCCATCTTCCTCTTCTTCTTTGCTTTGTTGTTTCTGTTGGTTATTGGCTCACTTAATCCTCTGCCTCCATCCTACGCCTTTCATTTCTTTGACCTTGGCGAGCATGTCATTCTCTCCCCATCTTCCTCTTTTTTGCTTTACTGTTTCTATTGGCTATTGCCTCCCTTAATCCTCTACCTCAATCATGTGCCTTTCACTTATTTGACCTGCAAGTAGTGGCATCCTTTGGAGAAGTTGCTGCAGTGGACAGAAATGAGGGCCACGATCAATGGGAAGGGATGACATAGAGGTAGATAGAACGAACGTTAAAGGAGAGAGAATGTCGGGCAACGAGGCAGGTCGAACGAGGGCCAAGTGTGGCCCACCTCCTGAGCTAAAATTTTTAAACAAAAAGAAGCCCATTGAACTGTAGTTTCATCTTCCTCTTGCGTTCCTTGTTCGATTCGCTATGAGCCGGACCCTCATGATACCGTGAATCCATCACAATATCAGGCTGTTATCGAAACCACAATTCTAAGCTCACATGAAACTGAAAACTATCGTAAGAACCAATCATAATTTCGTATTTGATTCACGTTTAAAACTGAGACTTTATACATGGTTTTATATTTGATTTGTTCATAGAACTCACACTTCAGCTCTAGCTTTATATAAGTTTCACGTTTGATTCTCATATAATTTAAGCTTTTTTAGCTTTATTTTGTTCAACATTATATTTCAACACTCCATATGAGTTTCAATGCGTGAACAATCGAATGTCCCAATTGCCAGCTCACTCGATATAGTTCGTGCTACAGTAACCCTTAAACTTTTTGTACATTCCAAGTATCGGCCCAAAGATTTACTACTTTTCAACAAGAGCCAGCTCACTCTTGATATGTACTCTTTATCCAACTATATGTAGGTTACTTCAATCTCCTCTTTATCATTGTAAACACCCCAAAATCCCACGATTTTTTCAAAACACTTGGTTTTACAAAAGTTGTCCCAAAGGGCTATTTTGAGTCTGGAAAACCCAGGAGCCTTACAGGCAACCCTGTACATATGTTTAAACTATACGTGTTTTAAAATATGTATTATATAAGTTTTAAAACCTTTAAAAGATGTTTTGAAACCCCGCAAAGCAACTTGGCCTAATGAAAGCAGGACCAGAGAAGCAAAAGAGAGCCCGGAACCGGAGCACATGTCGAGCCCAGCACATCAACTCTCGTATCAGATTCATTCCCAGAATCTCGAACATCCAAGCTCCTGTTATCAACAAACTGCTTGAAATCATCTTCGGAAGGTGAAAAGAGGAGCGGACGACAATATTGGCGAAGACCCAACGCAAGACGGAGTACTGATGCTGTCAGGCCCCGCACAAACCGTTCGTTTCGAACACACCATGAAGGAGTCAGAAATTCAGCTTTGGATTGGATCTGGACCATATATATCCAGATCCAAATCCAAACATATATGTGAATTTGGATTTGGATCCAAAGATCCAATCCAATATCCACATCTAGGGCCTACATCACCTTCTCATAAATGGAGGTGGGGCCCACAAGAAATTCACGTGGAAAGCTTGGGTATGAGAGAGCATGGGGGGATTAAATATGAGTGAACATGTGTTAAGCTTGACTTTTGTGTCAAGTTTTGGGTTAATCATGTGGGTTAGCCTAATGAGTGTGGGTTTAAGTTTGTATGCACCTACACCTAACCTAGGGCTGCACCAACTTGATGCAATTGAGTCCATGGGTCATGCAAAGGGATGCTCTTAACCCTAACCCTAAGCCTAATCCCCTTTACCTAGCCATTTTCCCCTAATTCCGACCTAATCCTAGCCTAATCACCTAACCCACTCCCTTAATCCTTCCCTAATCCTAACCTAATCACCTAACCCACTTCCTTAATCCTTCCCTAATCACCTAACCCACTTCCCTAATCCTTCCCTAAACCTAGCCTAATCCCCCTAACCTCACCCTAATCCTAACCTAAACACCTAACCCACCTCACTAAACCTCACCCTAAGCCCAACCCTCCTAGCTAAGCTCTAAACTACTAAACCAGCCCACCTAATCACCTAGCACACCATATCCCTAAAACCACCCAAGACAAATATCTGACCCACCTAAATGCCTAGCCCACCATATCCCCAAACCACCACCACCATACCCCTAAACCACCCCCCCAATACCAGCCCAAACCGACCCCACTAAAGCCTATAAACCCCCCCCCCCCCCCCCTGTGGGCGGGTTTTGCAGAACATCTTGGGCAGCCCAGCCCTTTCTCTCCTCTCTCACCTGCTCCCCTCTTGGAACCCGCCACCTCCAATCTCCAGCAACACCACTCCACTCCACGCCACCGGTTGCAACCTCCCCTTCCACTCGGCTGCAACCTTCCTCCACTTCGGCAACATCTCTTCCACCCACCACCTTCACCCTTCGGCCAACCTTCATCCTGGTTAGTACCCCATCTCAACACCACCTGTTCTCCACTCCCCCTCCATTCTTAGCCACCACCCGCCACCTTTCCTTAGCCTAGCCAACACCCCATCTACCCGGCTGCACCACCTGCCACATCCCATCTACTTGGCTGCACCACCTGCCCCTCCTTTCCCTTAGACAGCCCCTAGCTAACACCCTAACCTTACCTCTCCCTAAGATCTACCCCAAGCCTTAGTGGCAGCCCCTAACTAGCATCCTTACCTTCCCTAAGCACCCCAACCCTAGCCAAGGCAGCACCCCATCCAATCGGCTAGCGCCAAGGCACCACCCGCCTGCACCTTTGCCATCCGGCCAGCACCTTCCTTTGTCGCACCCATCCAAGGAGCTCCCTCTTGCAGCCCAAGGCGACTCACTAGCCCAAGCGCAAGCAAGTCATGCCCGAACCAGCTATACGTAAGTGCCTAACTCGGTCCTTATTATAGACTTGCTTATGCTTAATTAAATTTGATACGGGGTTGTAATAATGGAGCGTTGTCTCCCCCCGCTTGTAATAATGTGGTTTGGCACACCCACACACACGTACACTTGAGCCTATTTCGCTCTTAGCTGCACACGATTTTGACACACACATGGGCCTAATCAGCCCTTAAGATATAGCTATACCTATATAATTTAAGTTGTGTGGGTTTTATTTAAGTTGTGTGTGTTGTCTTTCAATTTTCACACTCACACACATTGAGCTTTCGCTCTTATTTCCAAGACCCTAGTAAGGGCCGTGTTACAATTTCCCTTGGGTGTTTAAATTCATGTCATGTGCGTAGTATTTCAATTCTACACTCACACACATTGAGCTTTCGCTCTTACTCCCAAGACCTTAGTCAAGGCCTATTGCAATTATATTTGGGTTTAAATTCATGTCGTGTGCGTAGTATTTCAATTCTACACTCACACGCATTGAGCTTTCGCTCTTACTCCCAAGACCTTAGTCAAGGCCATATTGCAATTATATTTGGGTTTCATTTACAAGTCGTGTGAGTTGTCTTTCAATATACACACAACACCCACGCACACGTTGGCGACCTTCGGGCCCATATATATTATAAGTATTTCCCTTCGGCTATGTCTTTAAGATTTGGGTTTTAAGGTTCAGCAGTGTGCGTAGTCTTTACATATATACACGGCACACACTTGCACAATTGAGCCTTTCCGCTCTTAAGATATAGCCATATTTCCCTTTTGCAATTTACATTAAGTCATTTCCCTTCCGCATTGTCTTTCAATTCGGGTTTTCCCTTTAGAGTTGCATGAGTTTGCATTGCATGTACGTCATACTACGAGTTAGGACGCATATTGCATCAAAGCAAAACCTCACACTCCCGCTCAAAATCGCCCAACTTAGGTCACTTGTGCACACACCTAGTTGGCCCAAAAAGGGATAAAAAGAAAGACATAGGCACTTGCAAATCCATGTGAAAATAAAATTTGAAACCATACAAATCAGCCCAATCGAACACCTCAAACATTTTCCCTAGGTTATCATGTCTAAAACTCGATTTTCTAAGCGTACAGACTGACCCTTGCGCATCGGTGCAAGAAGGTCTGCGACGAAAAGAGCTTGCTTGCTCACAATCGCCACGATAGAAGTCAGATTTCAAAACATTTCTTCGCTAGCTTAAGCAAGCTAGCTGGCATGCCCTTTTGCTTAAATACGACTTAGACACACGAAAGGCTTCGCTTCGGGCCTAAGAACCAAGAGGCGAAGGATTTTTCGGCGTCTACAATCATCAATCTCCATAATTTCTCGTTGTCGAGCCTATTCCCTGCTTCGGCATATATGCTCAACAATATAGGTTGCAGCATTGTTCGGCTCTACTTCAAGAATCTAAACTGAAAGCTTATATGCTAACTTAGTTTCACAATGAAACCTAAAAGCCCCATGCATATGGCATTGGTTCCAGGCATTCGCAT
Source organism: Brasenia schreberi (assembly GCA_036023115.1). Classification (NCBI taxonomy): domain Eukaryota; kingdom Viridiplantae; phylum Streptophyta; class Magnoliopsida; order Nymphaeales; family Cabombaceae; genus Brasenia; species Brasenia schreberi. The sequence goes on along the minus strand of JAYKKT010000092.1, from coordinate 32,380,992 downwards.
TTTGTCATAACAGTAAACAATTTAGTACATTCTTCAACAAGGCCAGCATGCTTACAACCAGATAATGTAGCAAGGAAATCCAATGGATCTGGCTTGAATACTTCTTTTTGCATCATATCAAAATGCTTTTAGAGTACTCTCGCCATAACCATAAACAAGACTTTATTGCTACATGTCGATCAACGCATCCACATTTTACAGGCATCCATATTTTGCATACATGTTAATCAACGCATTGCAAACGTAAACCCATGAAATAAATACTAGATTTTATGGAATAGCCATGAATTCCCTTTCCCTCTTGCAGAGTTGAGAGACTGCTACATGCCGAGAGAAAAGCAAGAAAAGTAACACGATTGCACGAAACACCAAGTATATGCATCTTTAGGAAAAGCCTCATGGCTTTTATATAATTTCCATTGTAAGAACCATTAATCAATGAGTTCCATACAACAACACAAGGTTTGTTAAACATTTTGAAAACAAGTTCAGCAAGTTGCATATCTCCAAATCTTAAATGCATGTCTAGCAATGCTGACATAATTTGGAAATCTGACTCAAGTCCATGTTGAACAATCAGCCCATGGATCCCTTCTCCTTTAACCAAAGCAGCACAGGCAGGAACTACAATAAGAAAAGCCACTCTATTCAGTTCAGCCCCTGCCACTTACAAGAACCACAACAAAAAGTCACTTTTCAGCAATCCTACAAATAGGTTATAGGCAAGTAGCTTTCAATCAGCAATCCCACAAAAAAATGCTAGAGATTCCAACATGAACAGAGTCTCTTTGGAACATAGACTACACTCCTCCGAGATTAATTGAAAAAATCATATCTCCATGTACCAATTGTTTTAAAACTATATGAACAACTTCTCTAGTTGTGGTGATGATAAAAAAACCGAGTTATTTTCCCATCTAACGAACCAAGTAACAAACAACACCCACATCGTAAAATGGCTAGCTAAATCTCAAAATGTAATAATTGTTTATAAGTGTTGGTAAAAGGAGAGGAAAGTATGTGGGCAGTTTGAATGATAGGCAAAACCTGCACCATCCATAAACGGGATGACGATATCAAAGAATCAAATGCAATGGGAAAGAGAAAAAAACAAAACAAGGTAGGTGAAAGAAAGGAGGAGAAAAAGAAGAAAAATATGGGAGAAAAGAAATGAGAAGTAAGAATGAAGATGAAGAAGACAAAATTTGGGTAGCGGAGTGGTGACTATTGGCAGTTGAGATTAGTGGAAGGGTAACGAAGAAGAAAAGAGGCAACGAAGAAGAAAGAAAAAGCACAACGAGAGCGAAAACTTGAACGATTTTGATCAAGGTCAGGGCTTAGTTCATTAATTCATGTGACCCACCTCTCGACATGGGCCACATTTTGTGGCCTAAAATTGACTCATGGAACTGTATTCTATTCTATTTGCACTTGGTTTACTTCCACTACGAGCACTTATTTCGAGTTCATGAAGCAGATTTTATTTTACCAATCTCGAGGCGGGTGTGAATCCTTGACGACAAAGGAAACACACGCATGAATGCTTTTAACATTTGCACATTCATGAAATTAAGCTAAGCCACGTAGACACATTTACCAGGATTCTTCAACACTCTGACTCTTGACGTCTGTAATTCTTCATGTCTAACTTGTTTAAATATTTTCCAGTGCTAAAAACATACACTTTATGAATATCTATTACTTTGATACCGAGTTCCATATATTAATATTTTTTTATTGATATGAGATTTGTGACTGACACAAGATCGAACTCTATGACGTTAAAAAATGTATATAGCCGAACCCACCACTTACCATAGGAAAATGCTGTTGTTGTATTTGATATCAATAGTTTTATGATATATTAATAGCAATGTCGACGACGTGATTTTTGTCAATTGCTGCGTTTGCATCCATAGTGGCACCCCATACACATGATCGAAACCAAACTCGTGTAACGGAAAAAATATGCGCTTTTGTCGACTTAAGCTATTCTGAGCGGCGCTAAGAATCATACTCGTGGTTTCTGCCGATATTTAAAATTGTCGAATCATGATAAAGGAACCCGTTGAGTAAAACATCCTTTTTCTTGATTTAATCACCAAAAAGATCAAAACATTCCAAGACATTACCTTAGGGAAGTGACTCGTACTGCTTAACGTCAACAAGTGCACTGAAACTCTGTAAGACATCAACTAATTGCATTAGCCGACTTGGCAGGGCTCTCAACTCCACAAGTTCGATTCTTATTCTTGGGGCGTGGCTCCCGACTCCCCAAGTTGCAGGGGTGAGAGTTCGATTTCTAGGGCGTGCATACCTACCGCCTCCCTACTGTAAAAATAAAGGTTAATAATGACAGCTGTCGTTGAAAGCTCTCTAATCGTCTGAAGTGTAGCCGGGCACCATTTTTTTCGTGCCCTCCTTCCTACTTACGATATGATTTTACCAAGATAACAGGGTGATGGTACATGAAAAGCCTATATATCTCAAAAATTTAACAGATAAATGTTTTTATCAACAAAGAAGATTCGAACTTATTAGTATTTAAAAACGTTTCTAATACAAAGTCTCTATCTTTGGTCACTATCGTTCTTTCGATTTTATCCGTGTAATCTGAAACTCACTAGCTATCTCTTTCTTCTTCACTCCCTAAATTTCTTGCTCCTAACCAGTGTCATGCTGCTGACTAGGTGATGCGAGACATCAAGAAGAATCAACTTTGGAAAACAAGCCAGATCCATTCTAGAAGAGGTGACCCGAAAACCAGCATTAATAAGCTAGCTGGCTTACATATCCGTACAATTGAAAGTTCTAGGAGGAGTATGAAGGCATTGTTACAACTAGAGTACTGCGAGGAAAGAAGTAACGTCCCCAACGTACATGCGTAATTATTTATGCCTAAATGATTTTAAAGAACGGAAGAAGTCTCATGACGACAGATTGTATTAATTGGAGACTTGCTCCAAGCCATATTGCGTTTAGAGGGAAAATCTCATCATGAATGAATAGATTTTGTTTCCTGCAAAAAGTTCTTACCGCAACTTGCGCAGTTCTTTAGAAATGTTGGACTAAGTTCGTCTCTTGCTAGGCCAAAATTGGGATGGATAAGATTCGACCCATGCCTAAGTTAACTTATGAATCCTTTTGATAACAATCAAGCATGTAAGGTCAATGGCACAGGATTTAGGTACATCTGAACAAAAAGGAAAAAGCCAATTAGTACTTTGGATATGATTTCTCATACATAAATCAATTATAATTTAAGTTAGATAGTAAATGTATTTGATCCCGTGACAGCTAAACTGCATAGACTTCTGTTTTGCGACAATGATTTAGAGGTATAAAACCCAAATTAGGATAGAAGAAAATATTGATGTTCTAAATGAATTTCTTCTATGAAACATGTATATGTTCATGAGTGAGAGAGAGAGGTCCTAAGAACCACCCCCCTCCCCAACTTATTTTCTATACTTAAGCCCTGTCAAGCAAACAGATACAGTAGCTGTTGATGCGCTTGAATTTTTCTTTGAGCTAACACGACTTTCTTACCAACCCTAATATACACTCAGAATAGATTTGCATCCGTGAAGGAATAATGTCTAGGTTACTGCTTCTAATTCTTACCCTTTCTTCTTTTCTACTTTAAGGTCATAGCTAATGATGGTGATGACTCATGCCCTTCCATGGAATGCTGGTTGGAACTCCAGAGAAGCTCCCAAACTATGGCATTTTTGCTTCTATCATGGTGTGTAGTGCCTTCAAAATACAACATCTTCCCAGCAATTTTAGAAAATAAAGTTATCGGCGATGGCAGTTATAATTTAGCTTTAAAGCTTCTCTTTTCTGACGTTATGTTAAGAGAAGTATGTATAAATGACTCAAAACAAATTCATGCGCTATCTTAAGGAAAGGGATTTGCACTTGCAACATAGTTCCACATATGTCTCTTCATTAAAATTAGACCTTTATCAAATCTAGCATCCACCAAGTTAGGCTAAAATGATCCACCTAACTTGACTTAACAATGATTATGATGAACCAAGTTAGGTTCAAACTAAGTTGGGTGCAAAAGACCCTTAAGCATTTCCCAATTGAAAACATGGAAATATTTTTTTCAAAAGAAAAGGATTTTTTTTAAATTTAAATTTAACAGCTGCATACTTTACTTCGATATGATTTGTCTATAAAATATGACATTTGATGTGCAATGTCACATTAGATAGACAAGATTTTATTTGATCCTACCTAAAATAACATATTGACTTGATGTAAATCTTCGATGCCAACTTTGATCTAGAACTTGCATAAGCCTCCTCGTAGACGCAAAAATTAAATATGACGGTTAGATCTATTATCAATCAAGTCAAGCTCAAAAAGTCTTCCTAAACTCTGTTATGCCTGTGAGTTTTAAAGGACCAGGTGAGGTTTGAAATAAGCTAGGACCAAAAGATGCTTAATTATCTTCCAATTGAAAACCTAACAATACTTTTTGCAGTTTTTTTTTTTTGAAGTTAAGAAATGTATACCTTACTCCAATAAGATCTATCTACCATTGTGAACTGTGATTGGAGAGAACATGCCTTTGTGACACGCTATGCAACGTCGCATTTGATAGCTAATACCTTATTTGGATCCAACATGGTACAATCCGTTGGGGTTTATAGATCCAAATATTCTTGAGCAACTTTATCTCTAAAATCTTCTTAGCAACAAATGGGTCTTCATTTAATTCCCTAGCTGAACTGAGTGCCCACTTGCATGAGCCAAGGGTGGGACGCACCCTACTCTCTTAGTCTTTGACCATGTCCAGTTGAAGTCTCAATTTCGCTGCATGCCAAAAATTTCATTTGAACCTTGAATCTCAACTAGTTGGGCAAGCCTTGAGTCTCGAGTCAAGTGGTAGAGTCAAATGGGTTTCAAATGGACAAGAGTCGGGGTCAATGTTGATTGGGTTGAACCTAGCTTGGGTCAAGGTCGAGTGGGATCAAATGCCCAGGCCATTGGGTCAAGGTCAAATCGAGCCAGGGTAGGGGATCTCATTTCAAATGTGAGCAATTTATTTAATTACATAAATATATAATGTAAAGATAATAACTTATATGAATAAATAAAAGAAATGTTAGTTTCCTAAATGGATGAGATTGTAGAGATTCTTAAACACATCCTTAATCGATAATCAAAAGTGTCTCTCTTCCCTCTCCTTCTTTCTATTCCCATTTGGTGCATATATTGTGAAGGTGTTTTATCAATACCAAGAAGTATCGTCTAACATTAGTTCTTAAGGAAACAATTGGGTCTTCGAGTCTTATTATCAATTGTTTAAACAGTGTGGATCTTCAAGTAGGTATTTAATTAATTTTGCACTAGGATTAGCACTAGCTCTCTCATATTTATGTTGCATTAGCATGTTCATCTACATGCATAAGAAGTTATTTTTAATTTATTGTGCACCATAGCTTGCATTTGTTCTTCATATCACATTAGTTTCTTAATTAATTAGTGTATCAATCGTTTTTGTCTATATATTTGATCTCAATCACTTGTTTTGTACCCTTTACATTTTCACTAGATCCTTTTATTAGTTACATCTAGTTGCCTCATATTTTGCATGAAAACCCCATTAATCGCGTTTGGTTAGTCTATGCATCCATTTTACATTTGCTTTTCCAACATTCAGCCATCATCGGACCTCCGTTTAGCTAGTTTTCTGCGTACATAATTCCCTTGCATTAGGCATCGGTTCATACCAGTTAGTCTTTATTATGGTCCTTAGTTGCATTAAACAATCCTTACATTATTTACTTAAATCTGGATCGCATAACCCAACACACGTACCGGTCTACGTTGGTTCCTCACCATTACTTGGTTTGATGGTTATCACTACACGGTTTTGGGAACTGTATTGGTTATCTAGCCACTCGTCTTAGCTATTTAATGCATGTCTCTTACTAATTTACTGCATGCTAATCATTCTAGCTATCAACCAATTATCAGTTCATCAATTGCATCTTAGTCCACATTTATCGATGGTTCCATATTAGGTATAATTCTTTTTAATGTTAATCATCATATTAGTTCATCGTCATATCATCATCCTATTAGTTACCCATCTTAAGTTCCATTATCCACTTATAGATTTTATCTTAACTAGTATATTAGCTGCAATTGATTTGATTCTACTACATATTAGAAATATACATCGTTTCATGTTAGCAATCCACACCATTATTTAGCTTTGCATTCTAATTTGTATTTAGTGGGAACTGGTCTACTATCATATTAGTTATTATCCCATAGAATTTTCTACATTCCATTAACTTTCTTCAGCATTAGTCACCTATATATATATATATATATCCCCATTGCACATAACAAAATCTTGCATTGTTCATCCAAGATCACTTCATAGCATGTTCATATCAAGCATCATTACCCAATTGTGTGGCTTTGTTTTTAGTATTACATTAGATCTAGTTACCTCTTATAATAGGCATTTACAGTGGTTTATTAGCATTAGCATTTAATCTATTATAGTGATTCATGATTATCATAGTGTTTTAAATTTGTTGTTGTACAATATTGTTTTGCTGCCATACCGTATTGACTAACTGTATATAACACCCGTTTTAGCCATTGGACTAGCTATAACATCATTAACTGCATAGCCCTCATAGTTTCCTGTGTTTTAAATTCATAACTTACCCTTAATCTGTGTTTCTGAAAATCTGTTTTGTTGTTCGAATTCACCTAGTTAAGCCAGAAATTCCCATTTTATCCATCCACCACTCACTTGAACCTGATCATACCCAATAGAGATACCAAGTTATTGGACCCAATTCTTAGTGTCATTAATCCCAGCTATGCCAAGATCCCAACCACTCCATAACTTAGTTAAACCTAGCCTAGTTAATTGAGCCTGACGGCAAAACCGAAACCAAGGCCTTCCCTAATGACGCACAATCCCTTGATCAGACACTTAAAGGCATATCCGTTACCTACTCAAAATTTAAGCCGATTCTACCCTTAGTGATCCCAAAGACCTTAGCTTTAGCAAAAGCCTTAACCGATCGTAAGCCACATCTTGAACCTAATATCAAGCCCATAGAAATTTACAACCAACCCATACCAAAGCCTCACGTACCCGAATTGAACGAACAAACTGATTCTCCTTTATGCTCATCTTTCTTTTAAGTACGTAGATATTTTAATTTTGAGTTGGCCAAACAAAAATAAGAAGATTTTTGGTGAAAAGAACCAAGAAAGACCCACAACGCATCTCTAATAAGTTCTTAGAGATTTAATTTATGATTTGTTCTATCCTTTTAAAGCAGTTTTGTACTTATGAATCACGGTTCTGCAGCACACAAAAATTACATAAAATAATGACAAGTTAGCACAAATATCAAAAAGGTTTTTTGATGCATAATGAGGAGTGTAATAACTCTTCAAGAGGGCCTCTTTACCATTTATAAATAGATGGGACTAGCCAATATTTTGGCTATGAGAAACTACGCAATGAGATCATGCTAATGATTTCTAGTGTGCAATGAGATCATACTAAGGGTGAAGCATGTGGGTTAAGTTCCATCTTATCAAGCTATTTTTTGATGTACAAAGAGGGTTCTAGAGAATTATTGTTTTACCTAATATGTTTAATGTCTTTGACTATATTCGTTAAGGCAAGTTAAGTGGTTTTCATTATATCTTACAAGAAATTTGTAAGTAATGACCTGCATTTGGAAAGTTGAATATGGTAGTGAATTACGCCTAAAGAAAAATGTGAAATATCATACGGACAATGCATATTATACTTTTCTTATTTATTTGTTGTTGTTTTTATGCAGGTTGTGGTGATATATTAAAAGTGGGATCAATCGACTTGAATGACATTGTGATCCTCTCTAGCAAACTTGACTCTAACACAAGCGCCACTATATAAATAAGTATTATAGGCCATGCAGAATTAAAGACTCCCTCCATAATAATTATTGTGTGGTTCTCATTGTACGCTAACAATATCTTTAACACAATAGAAATTCATACTAGGGTTGTAAGAGAAGAGAACACAACCATTATAGCCGTAGCTCTTTGCTTGAACTTGGTGTATTAAGAGAGATTTTCATGTGATGAGACTAACTATAGTTTTTGATAGATTACAGGCTATTTGTGATGAAAAGGGAAAAGTACTTGAATAAGGTGCAACATATGTGTGTCATGATTAACTCAAACCAAAACTATGCCTTCTCGTTCACTAAACAAGATAAAAGAATATATTATAAATCATATACCATATGAATTTCTAGCTAGAACAACTTCGTGGTGACAAGGATGAATATGTTTTCCTTTTCCTCTCCCACGAAACTTGAAGGAAGATCATCCACTGACCAAACGTTTGATGTGATAATGGATCAGTTGTACCTGTCGATTTGTATGTCTCAATCAAGGAAGGACACTCTTTACTTGTTTATATGCATTCATAGCATAAGACTTTACTACTCAAGGTGCGGGGAGCAAAAGGTTTTAATCCTTTTGCATAAGACTTTACTACTCAAGGTGCGGGGAGCAAAAGGTTTTAATCCTTTTGCTTTGGCACCCATGAGTAAATCTATCATATTAGACTCATTAGAGCATTCAGGTTGAAACATGGCTTTCAAATGAAGTCTTGTCTAAAATCCATCAACCTCATCAATCTTGATTTATTTCAATACTGCCACTATAAGACAACAAAAGTCTAAGAGTTCACATGTTTCACATAGTTAGAATGACATTCCAATTATAAACAATATCCGACTCCAAAGCTTTAGTTATCCAAAACTCCACCTAAACTCAGCTATAACTATGAATTTTAGTGGACTTGATAAAGTTTGAACTTAGATGCAAAAGATGCTTAAACATTTCTTAATTCAAAACTTGACAATATATTGTACAGAAAAAGTTTTTGAACAATTTAAACTTAACAAATGTACACGAACACTCTAATTCGTTCTATCTATAAAAGAGGACATGTGTAATGTAAATATACCATTTTATAGACAACACCTTTATTTGGATTCAACATAGTAAAGTGTATGTGTTTTTATACAAATGTTAGAATTTCAAACTTACATACACCTTGCTTATAAGATAGAAAATTAAATCAAGAAAGTCTTGTCTAGAATCCATCTAGTTAGGCTAAAATGGTTTTACCAAAACTCACACATAAAGGTGGGTTTAATGGACTATATGAGGTTCAAACTAAGTTTCTTAAATATTTTCCAATTGAAAACCTAGCAATAATTTTTGAACAATAATGTTTTTTATATTGAATAGGGAAAATTTTAGAATATTACCTTTTGGTTTATAAAAAATCAACTTTAATAACTTACAGGTCACTTTTTATTACTTAAAGGACTTAAGTTTTTAAAAAAATTATCTCTTTAGTATCCTATTACTGAAGTTGTCAATATGTCACTTGAGTAACATATAGAGAATGCTGACAAGGCATAGTTGTTGATGTGGCACTAACATGGTATATATCTCTTACTTCAATACATAAGTACTGATATAGTTGTGATAAATCTTCACTTTAGTACCATATGGTATCACAAAAAGCCCGTTTAGTACATTATGGTATCTTAAAAGTTTATTTTAGTACCAAATTATTAAAATAAATAATATTTAAATAACAATTATATATTTAAAATTATTTAATATTTAAAATAAGTTTACCAAGAAAAATTATAATTAAAAACTTCATTGAAATGCTTAAAACATACATCTAAGATTAATTAAAGACAATAAGCTTACTTTAAATATTAATTATGAATTTATGTTGGTAAATTTGATTTTATTTAAATATTCAACTATTAAGTTAAATGTTTCTAAATTAAAGTCATTAAAGTAAACTAATACAACAACTACAACTAAGCCTTTCTCATACTAGATGGGGTCGGCTACATGGATTCTTTGTTTCTACAAGGCTCTATCATGTGCCTTGTTAGCAGTTAACTCAATATAAACTAGATTATTCTTTATTGTTTCTTTCCAACACTTATATAGTCATCCTCTTCCTCCTTTAACATTTTCACAATCTAGTTTTTCATATCTTCTTAGAGAGCGTCCTTCAATAGTCTTTCTACATGTCCAAACCATCTTAAATAATTTTTCCTCATTTTATTCTCTATCGGTGTTATTCCCAATTTCTTTCTAATAACCTTATTGTTTATACGATCTTTCTTTGTGTGACCCCTCATCCATCTCAACATCTTCATTTCTACCATATACATCTTTTGCACATGTTGATGATTAATTTACAACACTCATAACCATAAAATATAGCATTGCTCTATAATATTTACCTTTCAACTTCAATGGTATCTTCTTGTCACATAGAATATTTGATGCCCATCTATATTTTAACCAACCGGCATTAACTATATGCATAACATCTCCATCAATTTTTCCATCACTTTGAAAAATTGATCCTAGGTATTAAAAGTTTTTCTTACGAGGGATGCAATGTGTGCTAATCTTAATTTTTAGTTCCTACGAAGTACCCAAATGATCAAACTTACATTCCATATTTTGTCTTTGTTTTACTAAGTTGAAAGCCTTTACTTTCTAACATTTTTTTTCATAGTTCCAATTTCCTATTACTTTTTTTCTTAGACTCATCCACTAACACAATGTCATCTCCAAATAACATACACCAAGGTATTTCATCTTTAATATGTTTTGTTAACTCATCAATGACCAATTTAAATAAATATGGACTTAAAGTTGATCTCTGATGTAACCCAGTATTAACTTCAAATGAATCTATCAATCTTTCATGAATCCTCACATGTGTTTTTATACCATCATACATGTCTCTTATAAGATAATGGGATACCTATATTTTCTAAGGTTTTACAAAGAACATCTTTTGACACTCTATCGTAGCCTTTTTCTAGGTCAATAAATATCATGTGAAAGTTCTTTTTTTCTCTAAAATGTTTTATAAGACGTCTTAATAGGTGAATCGCTTTAATAGTAGATCTACTATGCATGAATCTTAATTGGTTCTATATGTACTCGATACTTTTCTCAACCTACGTTCGATAATTCTCTCATAATTTCATAGTATGGCCTATTAACTTAATACATTGATAATTCGTATAATTTTAAATGTCTTCTTTGTTCTTATATATAGGTATACGTATACTCACTCTTAATTCCTAAGGCATCTTTTGGGTTCTCCATATTTTATTAAATAGTCTTGTGAGCAAGTGACCCCAATCTCTCATAGGATATTCCTTACTTCTATAAGAACAATGTTTGATCCTACAGATTTGTCAACTTTTATATATTCAAGAGCCTCTTTCATTCTTTTGAATATATTGATAGAAATTGTGATTATACTTTTTTTATTTGATTAACTATCTTAAATTAATACTAACATCTTTATTTTTATTAAAAAACTTAAATAAATAATTTTTTCATCTATTTTTATATCATCATTTGCCACTAGAATCTTCACATCCTCATCTTTGATGCATCTAATAAAAGTAAGATCCTTAATTTTCTTATCTCTAGCCTTCGTTATCCTAAAAATAACTCTCATCTTCTTTTGAGTTAAGTTTTTTATATAAATCCTCTCAAATTTTGACTTTTGTTTTCCTAACGGCCTTTTTTTGTTTATTTCTTTACTTTTTATAAGCCTCCCAAGTTTCACTAGTCTTATTTGCATAATGCAATTTATAACATGCCTTCTTTACCTTGATTTTATCTTCCACCACCAAGCTTTTTTTTGTGCCGATATGCCGCCCTTAAATTATCTAACACATTTTTGTCACTTTCCTAATATGAATAGACATATTGTTTCACAAATCAGAAGGTATACATTTAGAATTCCAAGCATCTCCTTGAAGAACATTTTATTTAAATATAGCTATTTTCTTACATTTGATGTTTCACCATCTAGTCTCTATGCACTCTATTCTTCTTTGTCTACTTTTTTTCCTGCAAATTCATTACTAAAGTAGATGTTGAATAGTAAAGTTTTCTCCTAAAATTTCTTGCAATCTTTACAACACGATTTATCTTTTTTCTATAAACAAAATAATAAATTTGTGTTTGACAAGCCAATCTTATACATAATTAAATATTCATCTCATTTTTCGAAAATCGTATTGGATATGAAGAGATAAAAAATCATAACAAAATTTAAAATTTGTCTATCCTCCTCATTTATATCCCCAAACCATAGTTTTCATGAATACTTTGATATCCTAATGCATCTTTACCAACATGTCTATTTAAGTCTCTTTCCAAACAAATCATCTCCTTTTGTAGAATTCTTTCAATTAACTTATCTAACTCCTTCCAAAAAGCCTTCTTTATACTATTTAATCCTCCTTTGAGTGCATAAGCACAAACTATATCCAAAGCCTCTACTTCTAACACTAATTTCATTATCATAATTCAATCATCATATCATTGTATATCTATTACACTATCCTTTAAATCTTGATTTACAATGATACCAACTTCATTTCAAGCCTTTTTTTTTCCTTAGTACTATAATTTAAAACATGCATTCTCAATTTTCTTTACTTTTTCTCCAACCCACCTTGTTTGTATTCTCAATCTCCATTGTTTCTTCTTCAATCTCTTTAAAAATAGAATGTGAATCTTTCCTAAATCATAGTATCTCCCACCACCATTAACTTACCGATCAATATTCCGATATTAATGTTAAAAATGCAAAGACCATCGATATATCTTATATACAATATTTGAGCGATAGTATAACGAGTCTAACTTTTTACCCACATTCATCAATGATACGAGAACCCTCTCTTCAATTGATTCACTATATCAAAGCAAAGATGTAAAAACCCTTGCTTGTTTTTCACTACGTTCAAGTTCTGTAATACATCGCTAAAAATGAATGCCCCAACATAATGCTCATAATTTATAAAATTCATGATTAATAAATCCAACAAAATTTTAGACTGTGAAAGCTTAACGCAATAATCCTCCTTTATCCAAACTTGAGACCAATCATGCAGAAGCGATCGCTTAGATTGTGAACAACGAACTCCAAAATCAATCCAACACAACTCGTCTCCGTTGTCATCGATCCTTAAACATCTAGTTCCAATATATATGTCACATTAATGATGCATGCACATAAAAATAACTTGCAACATACTTTTATTGGGAAAAGGAAAACCACGTTCTTCAAAAGGCACCAGAGTTCATTTTGAAGTACTTGTATCTATCTTGTAGATGTTTAAATACAACAACAACAACAACAACAACTAAGCCTTTTCCAATACAAGACGAGGTCAACTACATGGATTCTTTGTTTCCACAGATCCCTATCGTGTGCCATGTTAGTAGTTAACTCCCAATAAGCTAGATCATTCTTTATTGTTTCTTTCCAACACTTTTGTGGTCGTCCTCTACCTCTTTTAATACTTTCCAAATTTAGTTTTTCTAACCTTCTACAGGTTCTTCTTTTGATCTTCTTTCTATATGTCCAAACCATCTTAAACGATATTCCCTCATTTTATCCTCTATTGGTGTCACTCCTAATTTGTTTCTAATAACCTCATTATGTATACGGTCTTTTCTTGTATGACCACTCATCCATCTCAACATCTTCATTTCTGTCACAGACATCTTTTGTACAGGTTGATGATTAACTGCTCAACACTCAGAACCATAAAACATGGCAGGCCTAATTGTTGTTCTATAATATTTACCTTTTAACTTTAATGGTATCTTCTTATCACAAAGAATACCAGATGCTCCTCTTCATTTTAACCAACCAGCATTAATTCTATGCGTAACATCTTCATCAATTCTTCCATCACTCTGAAAAATTGACCCTAGGTATTTAAAACTTTCCTTTTGGGGAATGCAATGTGTGCCAATTTTAATTTCTGTCCTTTGAAGTAACCAAATGATCAAACTTACATTTCATATATTCTGTCTTTGTTCTACTAAGTCGGAGGCCTTTGCTTTCTAATATTTCTCTCCATAGTTCCAATTTTCTATTTACTTTTTCCTTAGACTCCTCCACTAATACAATGTCATCTGCAAATAACATACACCAAGGTACTTCATCTTGAATATGTTTTGTTAACTTATCCATCACCATTATAAATAAGTATGGACTTAAAGTTGATCCTTGATGTAACCCAATATTAACTTCAAAGAAGTCTGTCATTCCTTCAGCACTATCATACATGTCTCTTATAAGGTTAATATATGTCAATGGGGTACCTCTTTTTTCCAAAGTTCTCCAAAGAACCTCCCTCGGTACCCTATCATAAGCTTTTTCTAAATCAATAAATATCATGTGAAGGTCTTTCTTTTTTGCTCTAAAATGTTCCATAAGACGTCTCAAAAGGTGAATCGCTTCAATAGTAGATCTGCCTGGCATGAATCCAAATTGGTTCTCTGTTGTACTTGATACTTGTCTTAGCCTACGTTCGATAATTCTTTCCCATAATTTTATAGTATGACTCATTAACTTAATACCTCGATAATTCGCACAATTTTGAATATCTCCCTTGTTCTTATACATGGGTATAAGTGTACTCTCTCCATTCCTCGGGCATCTTTTGGTTTTTCCATATTTCATTAAATAGCCTTGTGAGCCAAGTGATTCCTATTTCTCCTAGTATTTTCCAAATTTTTATAGGAATATTATCTGGTCCTACCGATTTACCACCCTTCATATGTTTAAGAGCCTCTTTGAATTCATTCTTTTGAATATGTCGGTAGAAATTGTGGTTTATATACTTTTCTGACTTAGCTAAATCTCCTAAACTAATACTAACATCTTTATTTTCATTAAAAAGATTATAAAAGTAGTTTTTCTATCTATTTCTTATATCATCATTTGCCACTAGAATTTTTTCATCCTCGTCTTTTATGCATCTACCATAATTAAGATCTTTAGTTTTCATATCTCTAGCCCTAGCTATTCTAAAAATATCTCTTTCACCCTCTTTTGAGTAGAGTTTTTTATAGAAGTCCTCCCAAATCTTAGCTTTTGCTTCACTAACAGCCTTTTTCGCTTCTTTCTTTGCTTCCTTATAAGCTTCTAAAGTTTCACTAGTTTTCTTGGCATAATGTAATTTGTAGCATGCCCTCTTTGCCTTGATTTTGTTTTGTACTACTTCACTCTACCATCAAGCTTCTTTTTGTGCTAGTACACCTCCCTTAGATAACTCTAACACATCTTTCACCACTTTCCTAATATGTATAAACATATTGTTCAACATATCACAGGGTGTGCCAACATAATTCCAAACATCTCCTTGAAGGACTTTCTGTTCAAATATATCTTCTTTCTCGCTTTTGAGGTTCCACCATTTAGTCCGAATAGCACTCTTTTCTTCTTGGTCCATTTTTTTATTTGTAAATCCATAACTAAAAGTTGATGTTGGGTGGTTAAGCTTTCTCCTAAAATTACCTTACAATCTTTACGGCACGCTCTATCTTTTTTTCTACAAATAAAGTAATCAATTTGTGTTTGTGATAAGCCACTCTTATAAGTAATTAAATGTTCATCTCGTTTTTTGAATATTGTATTGACTATAAAGAGATCAAATGTCATAGCAAAATTTAAAATCTCCCTAACTTCCTCATTTATATCCCCAAAACCAAAGTTTCCATGAATCCCTTGATATCCTAATGCCTCTTTACCAACATGTTCATTTAAATCTCCTCCTAAACAAATCATCTCCCTTTGTAGAATCTTTTGAAACACCTTATCTAACTCTTCCCAAAAAACTGCCTTTATACTATCTTCTAATCCTACTTAGGGTGCGTAAGCACAAACTATATTCAAAACCTCTGCTCCCAACACTAATTTCAACGCCATGATTCGGCCACCATATCGTTGTATGTCTACTACACTATCCTTTAAATCTTTATTTATGATAATACCAAATCCGTTTCGAGCCTTTTCTTTACCTGAGTACCATAATTTAAAACATGTATCCTCTATCTCCTTTACTTTTTCTCCAACCCATTTTGTCTCTTGTAGACATAAAATATGAATCTTTCTCCGAATCATAGTATCTAACACCTCTATTAGATTACTGAATAATGTTCCGATATTCTAAGAACCAATACGAATCTTATTATCTAAGACTAGCTTCCTTCTCCTCCGCATCCGTCCATAATCAAAATGCGAAAACCCGTCAAAATGCGAAAACCCATCCATAATCGTGATCCCTTACATGGGCAGGGTTTTGTAGATGTTTAAATCATCAAATGAAATATAAAACCGTTCATATATCAAAGATCAGTAAGTACCAAAGAAAGTCCCAAACTAAAGATAATTCAGAGTCCACATTACTCAGAACACATAAAAAGCCCAAAATAAGTCCGAATCGGAATCCTTGATTTATGACAATGTAAATCTGAAAGGTCCAATCATTACCGTGGGCCATTATTCAAGTTTTCACCACACTGAAAATTAATAAAACACGGTTATAACCGGGAACTACAGTGCACCACCTAAAACTATCCATTTCATCACAAAAGCATGTATATATTCTCGAACTGCTACCATCTGATCCCGCTTACTGAACAATCGGGGACAGCGCCATGACATGATCCCACCATGTGACGAAAACGCCTTTCGTATCCGATCGCCGACCGGATGATTGTCCTTTGAGAGTATATTCCTAAAAAACCTATAAATATAAACCCTATATATATAAAACTATGGTGACGCCTTTAGAAGGAAGAAAGCCTTTCCAAAGCAATTTGACTATATAAACTCATGGTCTACCACTCAGAAGGTAAGCTTCCTATTCTACACTTGAAAAAACAAAGGCCAAATCCCAACATAGTCGGGGAAAACTCAGTAAATAAAACCCAACTAGACTGAATCATGAAATAGCACAATATCCTTTCCACAATATGCCATAAGAATGATATGAAGCTCTCATTTACTATTGAACTATTGCTGTAACTGAAAGTATTTGCCATTTCCTCAATCGCATGACGCCAAAAAATTGCAACTGTAAAGATTAGTTCTGCTCTGTGCAAAAGGATATCCGAATCCACGGGAAGAGAACGAGGCATATCCTTCCATGTCCTTTTGTAAATAGACGCAAGCAGAGACCGCATTGACTCAAATTTCAAAAGACATACGCCCAGCAAGTTTGCCCTCCAGTATCCTTCTGTCAATAGCTGCATCAATGGAATTCATCTGAAACAACCCATCGTCAAACTAGACGTTAGAATGAAACTGGAAGCTGAATCAAGTACAAGTGAAACGAAAACTCCTCTTTTTTCTGGCAAGAGTTGAAACATCTAAGCTGAATCAGAAAAAAAAGCTGACCTGTTGGCAAAGCCTGATTGCACTCGTGACCAAAAAAGACAAGAAATGCTATGAATTGACAAAAGCCTGGAGGCCATTTCTCACTTCACACTTGTTATGAAGCACGGGGTAATGAAGAGAAATTAATATTCAAATTTCCACAACAGATTAGGAAAGAAAGGACATACACGTCAACTCGCATTGTTTTCTACCAGACCATCGGCTTTAACACAAAATGTACCAGTTTTGGTAATGGTCGGTCCCGCCAGGATATGAAATCAAGACAGATGGATAGAAAATAAACAGGATAAAAATAAAGATCACAAAGATGAGACACTTTTTAGCAGGCACTTTGATGATGACCAAAACCAGGTAATTGACCTTGATTTGAGGATTAGTCTGGTTATGATGAAAACCGCAGTTTTTCTCTCTTTGTTTTTTTATAATGAGACCTAATTTTTCTAAAAGATTTGAAAGAACGGACTTCACAAAAACAGCTTCATGCCTTCTGGGACTTCATTTCGAGTCACTCCACCACCAATTCCTGACACACACACACACACACATTGGTGCATCCTTGCTGCACTTTTGGCTCAGGGATTGTCTGTCATGATTCAGATAACCATCAACATGCCAAACAAGCGAATAAGAGGCTAAGTGGAGGCTGCAGATTACCCAATCACTTATCTAATCTCACTTTTTGGGTTAACTAGAACCGTCGGTTTTGGTTTGCTTTGAACTAGTGTTATACGTATAAGTCTGTATCCTAGCATATCGAAGGGAATTTCGATATGATACAGGGCCTGTATTGGGTTAGGCCAATGTATTGGGCCGCATAGTATGATATAGAGGATACAGATCTAGCACGCGAGTTAAATCCTATTTTTTGTGAATTTTGCATTTTAGGGCATTCTTTTCTTCTCCTCCATCTACACTTACATGGGGGTTACCTCTTGATTTGCGGAACTACACTTTTTCAACTGCATGGATGCGACTTATTCACGTTTTGAGATATGAACTTTTGTTTTCCTTTATTTTTCATAGTTTTGTTATATTTGTTATTGTTTTTCTTTATCTCAAACTCATCTAAGCATATATAGACCTTTACTTTTCTCTAGTTTGATTTGATAATAGACTTAGACAAATTGGTTGATTATTTTTCGTGGTCAGCTACCTTATTTATTTGTTTATATTATGAATTTATGACATTATTAGTTAATGACAACTTAATGTAGCCTATGTACGAGCTTATTATCTTATTAAATAATTTAAATAAGTCATATACTATTGTTTTGATATAATGTTAATATTTGTCCCACTTATTTTGATTCATAACAATTGTTTGGAATATTTCTTGATTTTTCTATTTTTCTATTTTTTTCATTTTTAAAAGTATTTTTAGAAAAATTTATGATACATTATGAAATTATACCACGAGAAAAAACAATATGCATACCATACGCTACAAACAACAACGCCTGGAACCATAAACTGTAGTATTGATTTTTTTCAGTGAATGATTGTTGACAATGTTCATGCTTACCCTAAATAACTGCATCTCATCTAAACACCATTGATTGACAACCAGGTTTCGTCCATGTTAACCAGGCTTCATCTGCGTTAATGCTGTCTTTGAGATAGAAAAACTAGGTTTAAACTTGTTTCCAATATCGGTTTCATCATAAAATTAGTGCCTACATATTGTGTTTGCAATTCATGAGACTCATAAAGCTACCTTTCACCTGGTGGCATAACTAGCAAGGGTATGTGGCTCTAGGATCCTACTGTTACTTTCTCTCCTTACTCTAAAACATGCCAAACTGCAGCCAGAGAAACAGAGACAGAAAGCAAGAAACCTACTTGGATGTGGAAAATAACTTCCTGCATGACCATTTCAATCATAATTCAAAGTGAGACAGCTGCACTTACCTGTGTTGTCTCATCATGCACCTGATATTTTGGTAGGGACATTCTCCTTTCCTCCTATACGAAATTCAACAAGAATATAAAGGTTTTAGAATTACCCTTATATAATGAATCTGCATGCTCAGAACATTAAACATAATTAAATAGAAACATTTAGACAACTAACCATAGACATCGCATCATCATCCCAAACTAGGTACACCTCGTTAGTGGTGGGTTGAGAAGCTGGAACTTTGTTAGATATTACAGATGGGGGACCAATTGAAGGACCCCCTGTATTAGGACCTGCAGCGTACATATGAAAATTGGAAGATGTAGCACCTAACAAAATGCGGAAGCAAGTGTTAAAACCGAAGAATTCCCTTCACAAGATTAAGGTGAGATACAGGGAACAGAAACCACAAAAGAAAACAGAAAATAGATTGAGAAACTCATCATAATGCAGTAATCAGCACACTGGCAAAAAGAATATTCTCAGCATACATTACCGAGTGCAAGTGATATTGAAAATAAAACAGTCATAAGCACAATATTGGATAAAAACAGCTCTTGATATATAGCCTGGTAATAGTGTCTTAAGCATTTTAGCAATGGTTATAGACATGAGGATCATATTCACAGATGGTGAGAGTTCATGGAAGCATTTCAACATAAAACGGGAGTTTTCATAGTTGCACAAGGTAGCCCCACAATTAACCAGGATAGACCTCCAAGCTTCAGCTTTGCTAAACACAAACATTGAGCTCTTACTTTGCCACATGATCCTTGATGTTTCTCTTCATCAAATCTACAGGGCCTACTTTCCCAAGCTGTTAGAAATATGAAGAAATTTTGATGTTTTGCACACTCGAGAAAGATCAACTGTTAGAACCTTGTATTCTACATCATAAGTTAAGCATGAGATTTCAACCCTTTTTGGTCCAAATCATAGGTGTGAGGCCATGTGTCAACATACTTAGCACATAATAAATGACAAAACCGCCACTCAATGAGCTTACTCTTACACCTGCCTTGTTACTATGGCAGAAGAAAGCAAAGAGGGAAGAGGAAAGAAAGGTGCAATGGCACATATTTATCGTCAGCAATTTGGTAATCCAAACAAGATAAACCATCATGATAAGAATAACATAGAAATAATGATGAAATTAGATAACTTAAGGACAACCATACAGGAGAAATTGATGAAAAAAATAATTGCATGATGACACGGAAAGGCTGACATTATTATTTCTATATTAATATATTCTTGAAGAAGTTAGATTGCCATTATCAATTAAATGCTTTCCCCTTCATCGGATTGCTAGGGAGTCAGGAAGTCTGAAAGAAAGTCTATTCCTATTTTATTGGTACCAGAGAAATAAATGGTTGCCCTGTTCACTGGGTTGCTAAGGAATGGGTAAGTCTGGAAAAGAAGTTTGTATTGGTAGCAGAGTAACGAATACAAGAATTTTCATCAAATCGAGTTTCCAAGATGCATCATTTATAACAACAGCGACCTTACATGGTTGGAAAAGGGACGTCACCATATCTGAATTCAAGTACCCATGATTTTTTGTCTTTAAGAAGAACCAAGTATAACTTTAGTAAAAACTAACTCTCAGAAACAGCCTTAAGACAAGCAAGTGTTAGCTTATGAGTCTCTAATATGATCACGTTTGGCAAAACCACTAAGCCAATATCTGCCATTAACATTAAACTGTATATCATGCCAATATGAATTATATATCAAACCAATGTGACATCATCAACAACAACCAAGTCGGCTAGATAGATTCTTTGACAGCATACAGCTCAATCTTGTGCCATATTGGACCAAACCAATGTGACAGCAAATAAACTTGAAAATATAAGCAATTAATGCATCAGTGTGAAAGGACACTTTTCAAACTTGTGACCATAAGATCTCTCTTGAAGTTTACAATTTTAAACATAATACATTAGCCAAACCAGCTCCCCTCTAGGTACTGAGATAACATTGTACCGCCTGCTCACCAAAGGAGGGATTTTATGATATTGAAATACAAAATCAATACTGCTATACAACAACTACTACAACTAAGGCTTTTCCCATACTAGATGGGGTCAGCTACATGGATTCTTTGTTTCCACAAAGCCCTGTCATAATTTATACAATACATCCATGATAAATAAGTCCGACAAAGTTTTATGCTGGCTGTCGGAAGCCTAACACAACCCTCCTCCTTCATCCGGACTTGGGACCGGCAATGCAAGGGTGATCCCTTACATAAGTCCGATAAAATCAATACTGCTATATACATTAAAAAATGTTACAAGAATAACTTTAAGCATCAGCGACCAATAAAGTCCAGATGTCAACAAAAGGCACTTTTTCATTATGTAAAACTTTCGGTATGCATTGGAGGAAGGACTAAAAAAGAGAGATCTGAAGAAAATAGAAAAAAATATAGTATGGCCACAAGAAATGGCAATAGGCACAGGTATCCATTCAGAAGTATAAACTGTGCAGGCTTATTTTTCCGTCTGTGTGGAAAGGGTCAGGCCAGGAACGCCCTGGTTTCATGTTTCAATCAGATTGGCGGAAAAGCTCAGAATGGCATAGTTTCATGTTTCAATCAGTTTAAGGATTTTGAGATACCCAAATTAGATAGAGGAAAACAAGGAAGCTAACTTGTTTGGCTATACATATCAGCTAGAACCTATGGCAACATTTTTGAGTGAAAACCAAGTATTTCATCATTTGTCCAAATATTTATAGCTTCAGCCTTCTTTTTGTCTTAACCAAGTTTTTTATTTTTCTCCTTTGAATATCTGTCTTATTCTTTATGATAAGATTCTTTACGTTCTTTATTTATAGAATTATAGCATAGGCATATTTTTGTCTGTTACCTATTATGCTAATGTTGAAATAGGATAGTTTATTGACTAAAAATCATTTACAGAGGCAGCACTTGATATTCTCTTGATAGGCACACGCCTCCCCTTCTCCTTAATCACATGATGCACTATCTGAACCTAAAAGAAAGGCTCAATATTTATACGGAGGTCTTTTAACTTGAAAGACCAATATACCCTTATACTAAACACATTTAACAAAGAGACATTAAACATCATGCAAAAACAGTTGATCTCAATATGTGTAGTTTGTTCATGATAAATTGGATTTGAAGCAATCTGAATGGTTGTTTTGCTATCACAATATAAAAGAATTGCATATATCGTCATAATTATCAACTCGTGCAAAAGGTACATTAACTATAATCCTTCACACATCCCTTAAGCAATAGCTCGATACCAGTGTTATCCGTATTGCACCGTACGATACGTATTATATCGTGGGCCACCACGATATGATACACCACTCCGTATCATAAAACAGAACTTATCGCTCCGTATTGTGCGATACGGTCGGGGACCCTTGGCCGAACGTTGCGGATTTTCTTGGTTTCTTCATAGCTCCCTAAGCCTTCTTTCGGTGGTTCTTCCCCTCTTTGGTATTCAAGGCTCCAAAATCGAGCTCTATGGTGTACGTGAAAGCCTCCTAACTCGGATTTTGGTATATTTTTAGTGTTTTTTTCATTTTTCCTTTGTATTTGTTGTTTTTTGTGTTATTTGTATTTTTCTTTTTTTGAATGACAAAATATGAAGTTATTAAGTGTGTGGATATGATTTTTATTTCATTCATGAAGTGGGAGATACTCTATTTGAGTGTTATTTGAAGATTAAGGATTTATGAAGTACTTTTATTTTCAAGTTTTTTATTGAATTAAAGTGCTCAATTGAGATGGTAGGAAGGGTTGGTAGAGACTCCCATTCTCGGTATGATGATCCGGCATGGCAGTAGGGTACACCAGTTGAGGGTTTCAGATTGAAGATAAAATGTTTATTTTGTGAGAGGGTGGTTAGTGGTGGAATTTCACTGTTGAAACCAGTGTTGTCCGTATCGCACCGTATCGTACGATACGGTGCGATACGTATCGTATCGTGGGCCACCACGATACGATACGGGCCCCCGTATCGCAGGTGCGGGCGTATCGCACGATACGGTGCGTATCGCCCGTATCGTACGCCCTGGGACCCTTATAAAGGGTCCCGGCCCGAGGGAAACCCGCGATTTTTCGCGGGTTTCCTCTCTCCTTTTGGGTTCTTCAAGCTCCCTAAGAGTCGGTTTTCGCCTCCTTGGTGTTCAAAGCTCTAAAATCGTGCCCTACGGTGTCCGTCCAAGCCTCCAAACTCGGATTTAGGTATATTTTTAATGTTTTTTTCCTTTTTTTCCTTTATATTTATTGTTTTTTGTGTTATTTCAGGTTTTTTTTTTTGAATGACAAAATATGAAGTTATTAAGTGTGTGTATACAGATGTTTGGTGGAACAGGTTTGGAAGTGATTGTCCAAACCTTAGAGATTTTGCAGTTAGAGTCTTAAGCCAAACCTGTAGTGCAACAGGTTGTGAAAGAAATTGGAGTGTTTTTGAACACATCCATACAAAAAAGCGCAACAGGTTGGAACACAAAAGGCTTAATGATTTGGTTTATATTCGTTGTAACATGCGCCTTCGTGAAAGGTAATGTTGTATTACTTTCAAATTTTCAATTCGATATTATTTAACTTCAGTTTTCAATTGTTAATATTACTTACTAATTGTTTATCTTTGTTTGTGTCGTAGGCAATTAAAAAAAGTAAATAGAGAAGAAAGTCAGTTCGATCCAATAAGTTTGGATAATTTTGATATATTAGAAGATTGGGTTATGGAAGACACTGAAGAAAATGCCCTCCTAACAGAAGAAGACGTTGCCTGGATTAATTTGGAAGGAGCGCAACAACATTATGGAGATGAAGAATTTGATTTTGAAGAAGGTGTGGGCGTGGCTGATGATGATGAGGATCTGCAACAAGGAGAAGATGAAGATTATTTAGTTGATGATCCTGATTACAATTTGTAAAATGTAACATTATATGTAACTGTAGTGTACTGTAAAGTGTAAACTATGTCTGTATTTTATTTTTTGGATTCAAAATATATAAATTTGGATGCAATTGTTCAATGTTGAATGCTCAATCTGTACTAAACTTACATTATATGAATTTAAAGCAATTATCAGATTTTTCCTGATTTTTTCTTGATTTTTTTCGATTTTTTATTAATTTTTAATTATTTTTACATTATTTTAATATTAAAGTACGATACGATACGATACGATACGATACGATACGATACGCCCGTATCGTGGAGCCCAGCGATACACGATACGATACGCGTCAGACAACACTGGTTGAAACACCACCTAGCAGGGACTAGGAAAGAAGTTGCTCCTTGCACAGGCAGAGTTAGAAGTTTTCCAGAAGGCATTAAATGGCAATGTCTTCAGATGATTGAGAGTATACAAGAGAAGAGACAACAAAATGATGATTTGGAGATGTTTGAAGAAGATGATGATGCTATTGGATTTACTGATAGTTTGCCTTCAGATGCCAGAACAGATATTGGTAGTAGCAGTTCACGAGCACCTAACAGGGGAAAGAGGGTTGCTGAAGACTTTAGAGGTGGTACAAGAGAAAGTTCAAGAAGGAGTAGAGGAAGAGTTGCTTATAGCATACATTCATTTTTTCCTCCTACCATTACACCTGGTGCTCAACCTCGAATTCATGCTGTTATGGCTTCAGAACAACTGCATGATCAGGCAGACCTTGTAGTAGGGAGATGGTTTTATGATGCATGCATTCCATTTAATGCAACAAACAATTTTCATTTTCAAGAAAAGGCAGATGCAATTGCTAACATTGGTCCAAGATGCCTTCCTATCAGAAGTAGAGAAAAGATATTAGATAAGACTGTCATTGAAGTGCAAGAATATTGTTCGACGTTGAGAGA
Organism: Brasenia schreberi; assembly: GCA_036023115.1. Lineage (NCBI taxonomy): Eukaryota > Viridiplantae > Streptophyta > Magnoliopsida > Nymphaeales > Cabombaceae > Brasenia > Brasenia schreberi. The sequence continues at coordinate 32,355,902 of JAYKKT010000092.1, read as the reverse complement.
GTCATGGAAGAAGACAAGTTGCACTATCATGGCAGATGGATGGACAAATAGACGAGGAAGAACCTTGCTAAACTTTCTTGTCTACGATCCTAAAGGACTTATGTTTTTGAGATCTCTAGACATGTCAGAGGAGAGGCACACTAAAGAGACCTTACTGCAAGAATTTGATAAGGTGATATGTGAGGTTGGGCTAGAGAATGTAGTCCAATTGATTACAAATAATGCAGCTAACTACAAAGCAGCTGAAAAGGAGTTAGCTGATACTTATGGGACTTTCTATTGAACACCATGCGCAGCCCATTGTTTAGATCTCACCCTTGAGGATATTGGGGAGATGAATAAGATAAAGGCAGCAACTGAGTGTTGCCAAGATATCATCAAATTCATCTACAACCATGTATTTGTTTTGTTTATGATGAGGAGATATACAGAAGGTGCAGAACGTCTTCGAACAATTGCAACTCGGTTTGCAACAAACTTCTTATATATACAAAGTATTGTGAGATAGAAGCAAGCATTGAAGAGAATGTTCTCCTTAGATGAGTGGCAACAATTTGAAGAGTTACCTCAGAACAGAAGAAACCAAAAGTTGAATGAGATTTTCGAGACAGTCTTCAGGAGTACATTTTGGAATGCATGTATTAGACTGTTGAGGATTACATGTCCATTAGTGAAGGTTTTGAGATTGGCTGAAAGCGAGGAGAAACCATCTATGGGCTACCTTTATGAAGCCCTGCATAGGGCAAAAGAAGCAATTAAAAATAATTTTAATGAAAAAAAGAGAGATTATGTGCCCATGTGGAAAATTATTGATAATAGATGGAATAAACAATTGCATCCTATGTTATCAATAGCGCGCTATAGCACCCGCTATAGAGCGCTATAGTGTTTTAGCGGGTCTAAAAACGTTATAGTTGGTAACTCTTAGCGGGTGACCCGTCATGGTCGCTATAGCGCCGCCAACAACGCTATAGTGGACCGCTATAGCGATCCGCTATATCAATGTTAGCGAACAATGCTTTTAATACATGTTGGATTGGGTCGATCCAATTGGATCAACCCGATCCAAATATAATAAAAGGTCAAACGAGGGTTAATCTCTCTCCTACCTCTCGCCATCTCTCACTCCTGTGGCCCGCCTCTCGTCACTGCTCTCCGCCATCACCCTCACTCTCGCCGCTCTCCACCACCACTCCCACGAACACCAGGTACGCCGTTTTCTCTCTCTCCTGCCTCTCGTCACTGCTCTCTGCCACCACCCTCACTCTCATCGCTGCTCTTCGCCACCACCACACGGACACCAGGTATTCCGTTCCATGCCTCATTTCTAGGGAACCTCGAAGGGGCTCTATTTCATTATATTTCATCCATATCCCAATTCCATTCAATTACCTTTCTTTGGTTTGAATGTCATTCAATCGAAGAAGATGGTATGATTGTGGGCTCGTTTGTCACCACGACCAAGGAGCTGGTGAACTTACCTGATTTTAATCCAGCATGGCCACTTCCGATTCCAATCATCTTGTGCACCCCTGCATCTCTGGCGGTTCTCTCTCTCTTCTCTCCCTCCCTGATTGGTTTTATGCCATCTATCAACTCTTGTCCAAATCTATCTTCGGTGGTAATTTCTTAATGGGGTTGTTTAGAAAATGATACTTATCAAGACTGTTTAGGAAATGATATTTATCAAGAAAAATCTCAAGGCAAATGTCACCCATTAGCCCCTTTTATGTATAAAAGGAAACAAGAAACTATGTCTCAATTTCCTTGTGAAAGTATGGAAAAAGACTACATAGAAAAGCTTTAAAATTTAAAAATACTTAAACTTTAAGTACTTAAAGACAAAAGTTCTCAAAAAATGGAAGATAGTGAGACAGGGAAGTTTTTGTTTCATGGTGGATAAATGGCCATGATTGGTCACATCTTGCAGGTGAATTGAGCAATTTTACCGATATTCTTGATAACCTTGTGGATTTTTGTTCTGCATTTATACTTGACACGCCCTTAGTTTCTATTGATTTTGGGTTTTATTCTTAAACACGTCCTTGGTTATCGACGAGTTAGAAATGCCCATGTGACGATATGCTTTACACCACTTTCCTATTTCACTTTAGTGGAATCTTTCTCTTTGTCATATCCTTTATCTCATCTCTTAAATATGTCCTTGGTTATCGACGAGTTATTGTTTCATGTTGGTAGCCATGTGGAAGAAATAGCATTCAACTATTTACATTATTGGGCATTACCGTCTATATTATTTCTGCCTCATTAACTTCTATAGTTCAAGAGATCATTGTTTTGCCTTGGCCAACTTATCCGCTATGCTACAAAGTCAGCAGCATTGTTTTGCCTTGGCCAACTTTAATGAACACTTATCCATCATTAAAGTTCTCGCATTATTGAAACATTATCTTTGCTCAGAAGGCTTTGAAGTGAAGGTCCGGTCTTTGCAGGTAAATTGTTATCTATTCATGGTAATTGTTAACTTTGGCTTTAGAACTTCTAATAATCGAATTGTTAACTTCAGTATTTCTTGATATTTTTTAGAAATTAGAGAACTCATTATATATATAATTTTTTTAATCATAAATAAAAGTGTAATGCTAAATCTGCTATATCCCCACTACCGCTATATCAGGATCGACCGCTAATAACCCGCTAACCACTATTGATAACATAGATTGTATCTGCCTATTCATGCAGCAGCATATTGTCTAAACCCATCATTCAGGTACTCAGCAAGCTTCAAAAGGGACGGTGAGGTTAATCGAGACATCATTGATTGTATAGACAGATTAGTCCCTAATGAGAGTAGGGCAGATGTTATACATCGAGAGATGGAGATATATGATAATGCTCTTCACTTGATGGGTTTGCCTGTAGCAATTCGCAACCGCACTACTATGCGTCTAGATAAATTGTTTATCTTCGTATTTAAGTTTCTTAAATCAATACATCTTATATTATTGTGGATTATGTCTTTAATGTTTGTCTTTTTCTACAAATGTTTGGTAGAATAGGTTTGGAAGTGATTGCCCGAACCTTAGGGATTTTGCAGTCAGAGTTTTGAGTCAAACCTGTAGTACAACTGGTTGTGAAAGGAACTGGAGTGTCTTTCAACACATCCATATAAAAAAACACAACAGGTTGAAACATAAACGACTGAATGATTTAGTTTTTATTCGTTGTAACATGCGACTTCGCGAAAGGTAATGTTGTATTAGTTAGTACTTAAATGTTCAATTCAATAAATTGTTTGACTTCAATTGTTAATATTATTTACTAATTGCTTATCTTTCTTTATTGTAGGCAATTAAAAAAAGTAAATAGACAAGAAAGCCAATTTGATCCAATAAGTTTGGATAATTTTGATATATTAGAAGACTGGATTATAGAAGATAGTGAAGAAAATGCCCTCCTAACTCAAGAAGACATTGCATGGATTAATTTGGAAGGAGCGCAACAACAATATCAAGGAGATGAAGAATTTAATTTCCAAGCAGAAGGTGTTGTTGATGATGATGAAGATCTTCAGTAAGGAGAAGATGAAGAGTATTTAGTTGATGATCTTCATTACAATTTGTAAAATGTAAATGTATTTCATTTTTTGCTTCAAAATATGTAAATTTGGATGCAATTGTTCAATATCGAATGCTCAATCTGTACTAAACTTTGCATTATATGAATTCAAAGCAATTAGCAGATTTTTTCTAATTTTTCTTGATTTTTCTGATTTTTTTCGGATTTTTACTAATTTTTCCTGATTTTTTAAATATTCTTATATTTTTTAATATTAAAGTATAATACAATACGATACGCCCGTATCGTGGAGCCCATCGATACGCGATACAATATGCGTCAAGCAACACTGCTCTATACAACTCTTGCACTAGAACAGGCTACAACCGATTGTTTCTTACTTTTCCAGATATCATATTACCTCGAATGAATACACAATAACCAAAAGTGGATCTCCTATCAATAGGAGAACCTGCCCAATCAACATCCTAGGCAATGTCCCTTGATCAATTATGAGGGCGACTTTTATCTTCATAGATGACCTGGAGGCCTTTTTCCTAAAGCTCTTTTTAATATACTTTAGGATACTGAATCAGATTATCCAGATCTAATGCCCTTTCCTCTTTACAAGGTGAGTTTAGAAATTGACTTACCACCCACTCACCGCAAAAGAGATATCCTGGATCAAGTAACAATGAGATAGCGTTTAATTTTCCAACCCCGATCTTACATGTTATCTTCCTGAGTCCTAAAGTGGCTTTCCCCGATCAAGCAGGTAGAAGTCTCCCACATTAGATCCATATGGAGTGTCAATAGGATTTGCATTCAATAGTAAGCTTCCGCTTCTCAAGGATGTCCTTATAGTATGCTTCCTTTGTGAAGATAACTATACCATTCTCGGATTGTGCCACTTCGATTCCCAAGCAAATAACAAAGTTTGCCAAGATCTTTGGTCTGAAAGATGAACAGATATATGTTAGTTTTATCCGAAGACCCATGCCTTGGTGATCACCGCCGGTGATAACAATGTCGTCTACGTATACAATCAAATAGATGCAACCTCGGTGTATATGGCTGATACAAGATGAGCGTAGTCATTGACTAAACTAAGATCATACTAAAGCTAGCCGGTGACTATAACATTGAATCGACCAAACCAAGCCCCGAGGAGATTGTTTGAGACCATGCAAGGGACTTGTGAAGATCTGGCTGAATAAGACAGATTACCCCATCGGTAAGACTTCCCTCGTGCGCAACAAAAACCATCGGTGGTTGTTCCATATAAACCTCTTCTTTCCGTAGATCACTAATGGAGAAAGCATTATTGATGTCTAGCTCATGAAGGCGACCAATGGCGAATAGCGATGCGTAAAACATAGACAAGAAGCGCGAACATAAGCCTATCTTCACCACCTGGGAGCGAAGGTGTCTCCATAATCCAAGCCAAATAATGTTGTGTACACCATCTTTGCCAACCAGACGTGCCTTGAGGCGATCAAGAGTTGCCATACGGGCCAGCCTTGACCGGGATGTAAATCCACTTGACAACCAACTGATGAGCTTCCTTGGGGAAGAGGAGCAGAAGCTCCGAGTACCAGCGTACGAGAAGGAAGCACACATTTCCTCGATATCATTAGCTTGTCGCTTATCCTAGAGGATACGATACCAAGGCCAATTTGACTGTGGATTTAGGAATAGACACGTACATTGAAAGTGGAAGTTTAAGAAAGACATGCGAAATCATGAAGAAAACAAAAAAAGCGGTAATCCGAGAAAAACAACATAGTGAGGAGAAGGTTACAAATAGATCAGTATACCTTTTCGAAGAGCAATAGGTACAGCAAGGTTAGACTTTATGGTAGGTTGTAGATCTGAAATGGGGCAGAAATCTTTGATCACGTTAATTTGATCTTGGATTCATTCTTGGGATATTATCAAATTAACTTCTCCATTTCTGTACACCTTGATCCCTTTAGGAGCAGCTTTACAATCTGATTTACTCATTGGGGCTTATTGGAAGAACATTAATAGGTTTACTCATTGAATCTACAAGCTCCCCCTTGGAAGAATAATGAGTAGAGTGACATCTAGAGATACATAAGTTCTCCTATGAACTGGATCATATCATCCATACTCTTGAGAACTGAAATATCTACCGAATATACACTTGCTAGTTCTAGGGTATGCGGATGAATGTGGTCAAGTACAACCAATGATACAAGGGATAACATGAAATGCTTTTGTGTCAAGAGTAAGAGTCTTTTTTTATGGAGATTCACTATTAAGTACGAAGCTTGGCATTTTGTTGATTAAATAAATTGAGGTTAGAATGGTTTCACCCCAATAAAACTTAGGAGCATTACACCCAATAAGCAAGGTACGGGCTACTTTTAGGATATGTCTATTCTTTTTTTAAGCTACTCTATTTTGGTGAGTAGTATTTGCACAAGTTGTTTGATGAATAATGTCATGGGTATGAAAATAGTCATGTAATTGACTCAAAATATACTCTCCTCCATACAAAGTACTTATAACTACTAAGAGAATTTACTCGACTAGGACCTCAAACATCAAGATGAATCAATTCAAAGGGTTGTGACATTCTAGATTCGCTACGAGGACAAGGGACACGTTGATGTTTTGTATGTTGACAGACATCGCATTCTAGGAGTACATTATTTGACTCACGAGAAATACTAGGAATTACACGACTGATTTTTGACACAAGTAAATGCCCCAAACGCTCATGCCATAATCGGATTTTTGTTCCACTTATAGTCGTAGTTGAAGAAGTGCCATGAGTCGAGCAATCGTCAAGGATATATAGCCCTCTTCTCAAGCTACCATGATCAAAGACCTTTCCATGTTTAGATCTTGAAAAACACAATCAAAAGGAGAGAAGGTGACCAAGAAATTAAGACTCTTTGTTAAAGAACTGTCAGATAACAAGTTTATAGAAAAACATAGAACATGAAATATATAAGATAAATGAATTAATCAAGTTTGCACACTTCCCTCATCGACTACAACAACAACTACAACAACTAAGCCTTTTCCTATACTAGACGAGGTCGGCTACATGGATTCTTTGTTTCCACAGAGCTCTATCATGTGTCATGTTAGTAGTTAACTCACAATAAGCTAGATCATTCTTTATTGTTTCTTTCCAACACTTTTGTGGTCGTCCTCTACCTCTTTCAATACTTTCCAAATTTAGTTTTTCATACCTTCTTACAGGTTCTTCTTCTTATCTTCGTTCTATATGTCCAAACCATCTTAAACGATATTCTCTCATTTAGCCGTCCTCTACCTCTTATAAAGGGAAGTGTCCAAATTTATTGTTTCTTTCCATCTTCTAATCGTCCTCTACACTTTTGTGGTCGTCCTCTACCTCTTTTAATACTTCTCTCATGAAATATATAAGGTAAATGAATTAATGAAGTTTGCACACTTCTCTTTTTTATCATGCATGTTTGAGACCCATATGTGAATCTAATTGACTCCTTGTTACGAAGGAGTTCGATAATTAGAGAAGTATGTTTTGTCTCCTACTATATAATCGGTTGCACCAAAGTCTACTGCCCATATTTGAGATGTAAAAGGAGATTTACCTTATGCCATATATGAACTCTGAGCCATCATAGCATGAGATGTGGAAATGGAAGCGTGATCACGGTTCTTGACTCTAGGTCCTCTATACGCTTCATCAGTTTATTAATAGTCGTTGCATTTTTTTAGGGATTTTTCGATACATGTGCATAGCTCCCTTTATTTTTAATGAAATCGGGCTTACCAATTAAATCCCAACATTGATCCTTTATGTGACGATTCTTGTCACAATGTTAACATTTCAGCTTTTCCTTTTCTTAAGAGAAAGGCACCCACGACCTCTACCTCGAGCATTATATCCTCCTCGCCCACGGTTAGGTTGAAACTTATTTTTTTAAGAAAAGTGTTCTTCTAAGCATCTAGATTGGTCTCCTTTTTCAGTCACCTTATAAAGTTCCAAAAGAAGATAGTTTTTCTCTTTCTAGAATGTTGTTTTCAACAGCTTCATACTCTGGAGTAACTCCCCACAGTAAATCAAAAACCTTTTGTTTTTAAATTCCTTATTTCTATCCTTAGAATAGGCTGAGCATTTGATATTAACATAGAATTATGACTCATCCTAGAGACCACGAAGATCTGCATAATATTCACTAATAGTTCTGATGCCTTGTCTACACTTCCAGATTTTTTCTAAAATTTCATATTCTTTGCCAACATTTTTCTTCCGATAATAAGCTTAAGAGACTGCTCTCCAAATATTACATGTTGAATCTAGGTGCATAAATGTTCTGCTCATTGAGGGGGGCAATTGCAGCAACCAAGAAGAGACCCATGCACCTTCATTTCTCCATTTGGGATAATTAGGATCATACTCATCAAGACATTGTTGATGTCTTGTAAGATAATTCCATCTCCCCCTAGCAATAACGACTAATTCAATTGGTTTAGCCCATTCAAGAAAATTTCTACCATCCAATTTAATATTGGTAATCTGAAAAGTATTGATTTTTTCTCATGTTTGTCCTTCATAGAATTGACAAGACGACTTTACACCTCTACTTTTATCAACCATACTCCCCCACTCTTGATTCTCGAACATGGAGGGATATTGTAGTCAAGCGAAATTAAATTGACGACACTCTAAACAAAATCTGTTACAGCTACAGCAAACGAGCAAAGTAGACTTTAGAAAAATTTGTGTGTTTGCTTCAAGAAATACTAACAAACGATACCCAAGATCTACTGTAATATAGAATTATGGTACTCTCCTCACCACTGCAGAATCCTCCAATGATCCTTGTCGCAGTTCGTCTGCTTCTAGTCACCAACAGCAACCAAAGATCGTGATACACTGAGAACTGCTCCGATTGCAATTCCATCACCAAGACCACCACCAAAGCCGCCGTTTTTAGTGTTTCTTGTTCTGATACCATGTTGAAATAGGATAGTTTATTGACTAGAAATCGTTTCCAGAGACAACACTTAATATTCTCTTCATAGGAGATCACACATGGGGCACACAACTCCCCTTCTCCTTAAATCACACTACACTATCTAAACCTAAAAGAAAGACTCAATATTTATTAGTCTTTTTACTTGAAAGATCAATATACCCTTATACTAAACACATTTAACAAAAAGACATTAAACAGCAGAAAATCAAATGGGATAGGAACACGACTGCAGATCCATAGTCAGAAGATCCAATAATTCTTCTCAAAAGCTAAGACACTTAAGTAACAACGTTCATTGAAGATGACAAAACTCAGGCAACCATACTCTTTACCTTGTTGTTCAAGAGTTTGTCAGAGTGGCAGCCATGCCACATGGGTGTGGATGCAGCTGTGGATACATTATACAACAATTACAAAAAACATTGTTGTACATACAGATATATATGTGTGTATATGTATATGTATATATATGTATGTATATATATATATATATATGTATGTATTATATATGTGTGTATATGTATGTATGTATATGCATACAAAACCTTATAAGATACGCAAAAAATTTCAAAAGAGCTTGAAGAAAGCTAAGTTTTGGATAGGATATTATTAATAATAAAGTAATAATTAGTCAATATGTGGCAAAATATAATGAAACAAACTAATAGAAAAAGTAAAAAAAAATGCTACAAATATCAAGAGTGCCTAACATGGTACCATTGTCCATATTGGTGGTGTACCAATGGATACTTCCCCCATTTGAAGTATCCCTAATCTTTGATATACCCAATGTTATGCGTATCATCTCTAATCATATCATGGGAAATCATGATACGATACATGGGTTGTATCGCGAACCCACATTATATCAGCAGGTACCATGCAATACAGGCCATATTGCACGATGGAAGCATGCATCACCTGTATCGTATGATAAAGGTGATACACCAATGGTTTATAAAGGAAAGTTGAGTGCTCGCATTTGCACTATGATTTTTCGGTTTTGTGTTTTATGCTTGAGTGCTACACAATGGCAAGGATTTTCAGCTAGGGAGAAGCATCTCCGAAAGTCTGACGGCACCACCACTCCAATGACACCTTTAGGCACCCTTTGTTTCCTCGTGGTATATCATTTTTGTTGTTTTTTCAATATTTATTTTCTATCTACTTGTGTTATTCGGCTTTTTTATTTTTGAATAATAATATATGAAGTGAGTGAATATGTTTTCGATGAATTTGTAGCAATTTATGAAGTATCTGTGTTTTTGGGTGCTTTGGCGGTTTATATAGAGATTTATGAAGTGAGTGGATTTTGATGATTTATAAATTGTTCTATTTTCAGGTTTATTAAGATTACAACAACAACTAAGCCTTTTCCCATACTAGACGGGGTCGGCTACATGGATTCTTTGTTTCCACATATCCCTATCGTGTGCCATGTTAGCAGTTAACTCATAATAAGTAGATCATTCTTTATTGTTTCTTTCTAACACTTTTGTGGTCGTCCTCTACCTCTTTTAATACTTTCCAAATTTAGTTTTTCTAACCTTCTAACAGGTTCTTCTTTTGATCTTCTTTCTATATGTCCAAACCATCTTAAACGATATTCTCTCATTTTATCCTCTATTGGTGTCACTCCTAATTTGTTTCTAATAACCTCATTATGTATACGGTCTTTTCTTGTATGACCACTCATCCATCTCAACATCTTCATTTCTGTCACAGACATCTTTTGTACAGGTTGATGATTAACTGCTCAACACTCAGAACCATAAAACATGGCAGGCCTAATTGTTGTTCTATAATATTTACCTTTTAACTTTAATGGTATCTTCTTATCACAAAGAATACCTGATGCTCCTCTCCATTTTAACCAACCAGCATTAATTTTATGCATAACATCTTCATCAATTCTTCTATCACTATGAAAAATTGACCCTAGGTATTTAAAACTTTCCTTTTGGGGGATGCAATGTGTGCCAATTTTAATTTTTATGTCCTCTAAGGTAACCAAATGATCAAACTTACATTCCATATATTGTGTCTTTGTTCTACTAAGTCGAAAGCCTTTGCTTCCTAATGTTTCTCTCCATAGTTCCAATTTTCTATTAACTTTTTCCTTAGACTCCTCCACTAATACAATGTCATCTGCAAATAACATACACCAAGGTACTTCATCTTGAATATGTTTTGTTAACTCATCCATCACCATTATCAATAAGTATGGACTTAAAGTTGATTCTTGATGTAACACAATATTAACTTCAAAGAAGTCTGTCGTTCCTTCATGAGTCCTCACACATGTTTTTGCACCATCATACATGTTTCTTATAAGGTTAATATATGTCGGATACCTCTTTTTTCCAAAGTTCTTCAAAGAACCTCCCTCGGTACCCTATCATAAGCTTTTTCTAGATCAATAAATATCATGTGAAGGTCTTTTTTTTTTGCTCTAAAATGTTCCATAAAATGTCTCAAAAGGTGAATCGCTTCAATAGTAGATCTGCTTGGCATGAATCCAAATTAGTTCTCTTTTGTAATTGATACTTGTCTTAACCTATGTTCGATAATTCTTTCCCATAATTTCATAGTATGGCTCATTAACTTGATATCTTAATAATTCGCACAATTTTGATTGTCTCCCTTGTTCTTATATATGGGTATAAGTGTACTCGCTCTCAATTTCTTGAGCATCTTTTGGTTTCTTCATATTTCATTAAATAGTCTTTTGAGCCAAGTGATTCCTATTTCTCATAGGATTTTCTAAACTTTTATAGGAATATTATCTAACGATCTATCACCCTTCATATGTTTAAGAGCCTCTTTGACTTCATTCTTTTGAATATGTCGGTAGAAATTGTGGTTTATATACTTTTCTGATTTGGGTAACTCTCCTAAGCTAATACTAACATCTTTATTTTCATTAAAAAGATTATAAAAATAGTTTTTCTATCTATTTCTTATATCATCATTTGCCACTAGAATTTTTTCATCCTCGTCTTTGATGCATCTAACATAATTAAGATCTTTAGTTTTCTTATCTCTAGCCCTAGCTATCCTAAAAATATCTCTTTCACCCTCTTTTGAGTTCAGTTTTTTATATAAGTCCTCCCAAATTTTAGCTTTTGCTTCGTTCACGGCCTTTTTCGCTTCCTTCTTTGCTTTCTTATAAGCCTCTAAAGTTTCACTAGTTTTCTTAGCATAATGTAATTTGTAGCATGCCCTCTTTGCCTTGATTTTATTTTGTACTACTTCACTCCACCACCAAGCTTCTTTTTGTGCTGGTACACCTCCCTTAGATACCCCTAACACATCTTTCGCCACTTTCCTAATATGCTAAGTCACACAGACACTTCTAAGGGGTGGAGTGTCGACCCCGACACTGGTACGACACCGACACTGTGTCGGTGCGGCATGTCCAAAAAAAAATTTGCAAAAAAAAAATTGTAACTCACGGATAAATAGGTCTCGATAATGAAGATTGATTTGTATATTATGATGAAATTAGTAGTTTTTTACCATTTATATGTTTTGCTTTAATATAAAGTTGTGTACTTACTATTATAGCTTTATATAATATAAAACTGCTTGAATGATTTTGGGTGCGAACAATTGGACTCCATATTGTATGCCTTTACACAGAATAATCTCTGTCACCAAACACATTTAAAGACCAGGAACATTGCCAGATCAATAGAACAGAAGAGTATGACATCACTAGTGGATCCTAGCACAAATACTAGTATATGTTATATCCTATAAAAGATCTTGAAACTCTTTGAATCCATAACTTGGATATTTTGCAGCTCGTAAAATCACTGTAAGTTTCAGATCATTGAGGGAACTTGCTAATTGATACCTACGTGCACCCAAAATTAGCAAATACTAGTTGTATTATGATTCATTTATGTAGCTTGAATATTATATATAATATATAATATTATATACCCTAGCCGTGTCGCCGCACCCAAAATTTTTGAAATTTGCCGTATCCCGCACCCGCACCCATGTGACATAGCTAATATGTATAGCCATATTGTTCCACATATCACACGGTGTACCAACATAATTCCAAACATCTCCTTAAAGGACTTTCTGTTTAAATATATCTTTTTTCTCGCTTTTGAGGTTCCACCGTTTAGTCCGAATAGCGCGATGTACTCTTTTCTTCTTTGTCCATTTTTTTATTTGTAAATCCATAACTAAAAGTCAATGTTGGGTGGTTAAGCTTTCTCCTAAAATTACCTTGCAATCTTTACAACACGCTCTATCTTTTTTTTACAAATAAAGTAATCAATTTGTGTTTGTGATAAGCCACTCTTATAAGTAATTAAATGTTCATCTCGTTTTTTTGAAGATTGTATTGACTATAAAGAGATCAAATGCCACAGCAAAATTTAAAATCTCCCTACCTTCCACATTTATATCTCCAAAACCAAAGTTTTCATGAATCCCTTGATATCCTAATGCCTCTTTACCAACATGTCCATTTAAGTCTCCTCCTAAACAAATCAACTCCCTTTGTGGAATCTTTTGAATCACCTTATCTAACTCTTCCCAAAAAGAAGTCTTTATACTATCTTCTAATCCTACTTGGGGTGCATAAGTACAAACTATATTCAAAACCTCTGCTCCTAACACTAATTTCAACATCATGATTCGGTCACCATATCGTTGTATGTCTATTACACTATCCTTTAAATCTTTATTTATGATAATACCAACTCCGTTTCGAGCCTTTTCTTTACCTGAGTACCATAATTTAAAACATGTATCCTCTATCTCCTTTGCTTTTTCTCCAACCCATTTTGTCTCTTGTAAACATAGAATATGAATCTTTCTCCGAATCATAGTATCTACCACCTCCATTAGCTTATCGGATAATGTTCCGATATTCCAAGAACCAATATGAATCTTATTAAGATTAAAGAAGATAAATTGAGATTCCAGAAGGAAGAGGTTCACATTCTCAATCTCGATACGAAGACCAGACATGACATTGAGGTACTTCAATTGGGAGAAGCATATAAAATAACATGTACTTTTTACGAAAGTCATTAGTAGTGGAGTTTTGCAATTGACACATCACTAAATAGAGTTAGAAGAGTGCTATAAGTCATTAAATAACAATGTTTACGAATGATTGAGTATGGTTAAGAAAAGGCAAGAAAAAAAAAGATGCAGGGATGTTTGAGGTTGGTGGTGATGATAGCATTTCTTCTAATGCTAGACAACGATTGATAGTAATAATTCTCGACCGGCCAAGGAAAAGAGGGTTTTAAAAGAGGATGCAAGTAATAGAAATGGAAGATCTCATTTTTGCATCCATTCATTTTTCCTTCCTACTACTACAACATTGATTTTATAGATTAGTGTTATATGCGATACGTATCGTATCGTGAAACTCTGTATCGCCCAACCGAACTTATCGTGTTGTATCGTGTGATACAGCAAAAAAAATTACAAATTTTTTTTTTTGCAAGCTTCTGGCCTCTGTTTGCCTCTCTTTATCATCTAGTATGCTTGTCTGGGATTGCAAGTTGTGTGTGTAACATGTAAATTCGAGTTAGTTTATAAAAATTTTATTACAACAACAACTAAGCCTTTTCCCATACTAGACGGGGTCGGCTAACTTTTAGGTATATTTCTGCTACCAGTTTCTAATTTCATGAAATCGCAAATAATAAAGAACAATTTGGTTGTCTCAAAGTTTTGAGGAACAATAATTCCCTTCTATTTCTTTTTGCAAATAAGAAAGATAAATTTTGAATCACTTAATCCTCTAAGCTAGCCGACCCCGTCTAGTATGGGAAAAGGCTTAGTTGTTGTTGCTGTTAATCCTCTAAGCCTCTGAGAATGTCCATAACAACTCTTTTACAGATATTCAGAGCCTTTCTAGAAGAAGCATAACTCTTTGATATGCAAGTCCTCAAAGAGATACAAACTCTTAAATATATTATATCATGAAAAGCCATAGTTCTTCCATATAGTTGCCATTTTGAAAGGGACACAACCCTATAGTTGCCATAGTTCTTTTACAGATATAGAACATCAATTTAGTGAACGGGAAGTTGTACGCATGCACATCAGTTCATTGAGTGGGCATTTCACAGCTTCACTATTTTAGGGTTCACCTTACATGACTTCCATTGAGTTGAACATGATCAGCGTGTGTGAAGCTTAGCTCAGTCTGTGAAGTGAGCATATCATCATAATTATACATCAAAAATTCTTATTTCGATCAAACAACACAAAAGTAATCAAATGACCTAATTTTGAGCCACAACATCATCATCCTTCTGTTTCAAACCACTTCAAGCATTAGTTAAAAAGTTAGTCTCCAATAAGAGAAAAAGAGGATATCATGTAACAATATCACATCACTGGGGTGTCATAGACTCAATAATCAAAGAAATGGAGCTCATCATTTTGCTCACATATGAAAATGAGCAAATGTGTCAACTACATGTACAAAGATAGCAGTTTGTTAATTTTGATATATTAGAGGAGTGGATTATGAATGATAACAAAGAAAATGCACTCCTAACCGAACAAGACATTGTATGGATTAATTTGAAAGGAGTACAACATCATCAAGAAGATGAATATTTTGATTTTGAAGCAGAAAGTGGTGAGGATCTTCAGCAAGGAGAAGATGAAGAATATTTAGTTGATGATCTTGATCACATATTTTCATGTCGTTTTCTGGTTCCATGTTGATCTGGTAAGCGAGGAGAGGGGGAGATTCCCTACTGCGAGGGGGACACCTCGTACAGGGTGGTAAGGGCTTTTCCATTTTCTTTGTTTTGATATGGGAGTATGTACAGAATCTAGGTTGGACAGGCATACCTGGATATGCCGAGGAGGGTTTTCGACTGGAAAAGAAAAAGAAAAGAAAAGTAAAAAGAAAAAGGAGTTCTTTTTCTTTTTCTTTTCCTGTCGGAAACTTGCTTATTGAGTCGAATGTATTTCACTTTTTGCTTCAAAATATGTAATTCTTTTTCAATTGTTGAATGGTGAATGATGAATATGTACTAATATGTACTAAACTTTGTATTATATGAATTCTTTGTAATTATCATATTTTTTCCTATTTTTTCCTTTTTTCAGATTTTTACTAATTTTTTAGTATTAAATTACGATACGATATGATACATATTGTAGACCAAAACGACACATGATACGATATGCGCCAAACAATACTGGTATAGATAGGCGGGTCCTTGATGAGAGTAGAGCAGATATTATATATTAGAAGATGGAGACCTACAATAATTCTAGACTTGATGGGCTTGCTTGTAATCATTTGCAATTGTACTAATATGCACCCAAGTAAACATACGAATCATTTATCTTTATATGAAGTTTCTTAAATCTTATAATGAATCTTTATATTTGTTTTTTTATATTAGATATTTGGTGAAGTAGGTTTGAAAGTGATTGCCAAATCTAAGAGATTTTGCAGGGTTCTAAGGCAAACATGTGCAACCACTTGCAAAAGAAATTTGAGTGTTTTTGAAATATCCACACTAGAAAGTGCAATAAGTTGGAGCATAAGCAGCTTAAGCATCTAGTATTCATACGATGCAACATGTAGCTATGAAAGAGCAGCTTAATGATCTAGTATTCATACGACGCAACATGCGGCTACGAAAGAGGTAATTAGTGGAATAGTTATTAATTGAGTATTCAATTCAATAATTTAAGTTTTTATTCTTAAACTTTTAGTTTTAATTTGTATTTACTCATCATTCTTGCAGGCAATTAAGAAAGTTATCTTCAAGTTATCTTCAAATAGGCATGAGAACCAATTTGATCCAATAAGTCTCGATAATTTTTACGTCTTAGAGGAGTAGATTATGGAAGATGACAAAACAAATGCACTCCTAACTAAAGAAGACATCCAATGGATCAATTTGAAAGAAGCTCAAAATGGCAGTAGAGGGATGATGACATTGATTTTGATGTTGAAGGTGGTGATCTTCAACAAGGAAGAAAAGAAGAAGATTATTTAGTTGATGATCCTTATTATAATATGTGATTCTTCTTTTTTAATTATGAAAGTTGTAATTTTAACAAATATTTACTATTTGTTCACTGATGAAAGTTGTGCTTATAATTTGAATTAATGTTGAATGGATGAATGTTTACTCAAATTTTGATTTATAGGAATTGTTTAGAATTGTTCTTGATTTTTATTATTTTTTTCTGATTTTTAAAATACTTTTAAATTTATGATACAAGAGAAAAACCATACATATTATGATACACTACAAACAACATTAGTTGTATTTATAATTTGAATTAATGTTCGATAGATGATTGTTTACTTAACTTTTGATTTATAAATTTTTTCTTGATTTTTCTGATTTTTTTCTATTTTTTTTAATTTATGATATGTTATGATATGTCAGTATTGTCATGGAGAAAAGCATTACAATTTCCGATATGGTACAGGATATACCTAGTGCAATAAGTCAGCTAATTGTCCACTCATCCAGATCACTTGACAGGCAAAAAATCAAGAATAGGTGAGATAAAATACCAAAGATTGCAAGAAATTGCACAGAAAAGCACCAACTGAACTCGGTAAAATTTAGATCCTCTTAAACTATCTGCTTTAAACACATTATTTCAATTACAGAAAGCATGCCGTTTAAGTCATTCCTTGTTTATATGTGAGATTTTCGTAATTTTTATAAAATTATTCTCACCAAACTTTTTATTTGGTTTTTCTATTCTAGTTGTTCCTAGATACAACAACTAAGCCTTTTCCCATACTAGACGGGGTCGGCTACATGGATTCTTTGTTTCCACAAAGCCCTATCATGTGCCATGTTAGTAGTTAACTCATAATAAGCTAAATCATTCTTTATTGTTTATTTCCAACACTTTTGTGGTCGTCCTCTACCGCTTTTGATACTTTTAAAATCTAGTTTTTCGTACCTTCTTCCAGGTTCTTCTTTTGATCTTCTTTCTATATGTCTAAACCATCTTAAACGATATTCTCTCATTTTATCCTCTATTGGTGCTACACATAATTTATTTCTAATAACCTCATTATGTATACGGTTTTTTCTTGTATTACCACTCATCCATCTCAACATCTTCATTTCTATCACATACATCTTTTGTACATTTTGATGATTAACTGCCCAACACTCATAACCATAAAACATGACAGGTTTAATTGTTGCTCTATAATATTTACCTTTTAACTTTAACGGTATCTTCTTATCACAAAGAATACTTGATGATCCTCTCCATTTTAACCAACCAGTATTAATTCTATGTATAACATCTTCAGCAATTCTTTCATCACTATGAAAAATTGACCCTAGGTATTTAAAACTTTTCTTTTAAATATACTCCATCTTGAATATGTTTTGTTAACCCATCAATCACTATTATAAATAAGTATAGACTTAAAGTTGATCATTGATGTAACCCAATATTAACTTCAAAGAAGTCTATCATTTCTTCATGAGCCCTTACACATGTTTTTGCACCATCATACATATTTTTTATAAGGTTTATGTATGTCAATGGGATACCTTTTTTCCAAGGTTTTCCAAAGAACCTCCCACTGTACCCTATCGTAAACTTTTTCTAGATCAATAAATATAATTGAAAGTCTTTCTTTTTTGCTCTAAAATATTTCATAAGACGTCTAAAAAGGTGAATCGCTCAAATAGTAGATCTGCCTGACATGAATCCAAATTGGTTCTCTGTTGTACTCGATACTTGTCTTAACCTACGTTTGATAATTCTTCCCATAATTTCATAATATGGCTCATTAACTTGATACCCCTTTAATTCGTACATTTTTGAATGTCTCCCTTGTTCTTATATATGGGTATAAGTGTACTTGCTCTCAATTTCTTGAACATCTTTTGGTTTCTTCATATTTCATTAAATAGTCTTTTGAGCAAGTGATTCATATTTCTCATAGGATTATTCAAACTTTTATAGGAATATTGTTTGGTCCTACTGATTTACTACCCTTCATATGTTTAAGAATATATTTAACTTCATTCTTTTGAATATGTCAGTAGAAATTGTGGTTTATATACTTTTTTTTATTTAGCTAACTCTCCTAAGCTAATACTAACATCTTTATTTTCATTAAAAGCTTATAAAAATAGTTTTTCCATCTATTTCTTATATCATCATTTGCTACTAGAATTTTTTCATCATCGTCTTTGATGCATCTACCATAATTAAGATTTTTGGTTCCTTATCTTTAGCCCTAGCTATCTTAAAAATCTCTTTCATCCTTTTTTGAGTTAAGTTTTTTATATAAATCCTCTCAAATTTTAGCTTTTGCTTCACTGACGGCCTTTTTTGCTTCCTTCTTTGCTTTCTTATAAGCCTCTAAAGTTTCACTAGTTTTCTTAATATAATGTAATTTGTAACATGTCCTCTTTGCCTTATTTTATTTTGTACTACTTCACTCTACCACCAAGCTTCTTTTTCTGCCGGTGCACCTCCCTTAGATTTACCTAATACATCTTTCATCACTTTTCTAATACATATAGCCATATTATTCCACATATCACAAGGTGTACCAACATAATTTCAAGCATCTCCTTAAAGGACTTTCTGTTTAAATATATCTTCTTTCTCGCTTGTGAAGTTCCACCATTTAGTCTGAATAGTTCGATGCACTTTTTTCTTCTTTGTCTTTTTTTTATTTATAAATATATAACTAAAAGTCGATATTGGGTGGTTAAGCTTTCTCCTAGAATTACCTTGCAATCTTTACAACACGCTCTATCTTTTTTTCTACAAATAAAGTAATCAATTTGTGTTTATGATAAACCACTCTTATAAGTAATTAAATATTCATCTCGTTTTTTGAAGATTGTATTGACTATAAAGAGATCAAATGCTATAGCAAAATTTAAAATCTCTTTACCTTCCTCATTTATATCCAAAAACTAAAGTTTTCATGAATACCTTGATATCCTACTGCATCTTTATCGATATGTCCATTTAAGTCTCCTCCTAAACAAATCAACTCCCTTTGTAGAATTCTTTGAATCACCTTATCTAACTCTTCCTAAAAAGTCATCTTTATACTATCTTCTAGTCCTACTTGGGGTGTGTAAGCACAAACTGTATTCAAAATCTTTGCTCTTAATACTAATTTCAACGTCATGATTCGGTCACCATATCATTATATGTCTACTATACTATCATTTAAATCTTTATTTATGATAATACCAACTCTCTTTCGAGCCTTTTCCTTATCTAAGTATCATAATTTAAAACCTGTATTGTCAATCTTCTTTACTTTTTCTCCAACCCACTTTGTCTCTTGTAAACATAGAATATGAATCTTTCTCCGAATCATAGTATCTACCATCTCTATTAGCTTATTGGACAATGTTCTGATATTCCAAGATCCAATATGAATCTTATTATTTAGTACTAGTTTCCTTACCTCCTGAATTCGTCCATATTGAAAATACGAAGATTCTCTCTTTAATTTATTCATTACATTCGGGCGACAATGTAGCGGGACTAACTTCTTTACTCACACCCGTCCATGATATGGGAATCCTCTCTCCAATTGATTCACTACATCCAAGCGAAAATATAGTGGCCCTTCCTTACTTCTCACTACGTTCGGGCTCTAAAGCACGTCGTTAAGCGGGAACGCCCCAAAGCAATGCTAATAATTTGTGTAATCAATGGTATAAAAATCTGACAAAGTTTTACGTTGGTTGTCGAAAGCCTAACACAACCCTCTTCCTGTATCCAGGCTTAGGACTGGTCATGCAAGGGTGATCCGTTACAAGGGCGAAGTTTAGTTGCTCCTATATCTTGACCCTAAATCATCTTTAGCAACTAACAATTTTTTCTTTTGTTTTTATTTATATGTTATTGTTCAATTGATAGTTTCAATAGGAGTTAAGAATGATAAATTCAGTCTCAAGTCTAAAGATTGTGGTTATCATGTTCCAAAAAGAGGAAAGACTATTTAAGATAGTAGATATGTATATCAGTTAAAGAATGATTGATTTTGGTAGACCTAAATATCTAGTTATTACCAATGCTAATATCATATTTGATGGTGAAAGAGTAAAACAATTCTTTAGCGGTCTCAAATTCCTCGAAATCCCTAATAAAGTCAATCATAATCAACACCATATAAAGTTAAATGGTTTCTCTAAGTATATAATCAATGCCTTATAAAGTTAAGGCTAACGGGATTCTCTTTTTCCACATTTGGAATTTTAAGCTATTTAACTTTTCAATCTTTATCAATTGAGAAATATAAATTTTGGAAGTCATTTTTAATAAGTTAGTAAAAACAACAAGTAGAGGGTCTTAATATTTTAAATAAAAAACAAAAATAAGCAACAAATAATAAGCAATAAGATATTTTCTAAGAAACCAACAATAAAACATAACCATGTACTAAATTACACTATCGATATTATCCATGTACTCAACTATAAATATTTCAAAGCACTTAAAAGTGGTTTTAGATAATATACAGGTACCATAATGAAAATATATGAAATCCAAACAATTTATGTAATTTCAAAGTCTTAGGATAAAACAATAAAGTAATTTTTATGTCTACTTCTATAATTCTTTACAAGCAATGGGTAGACTTGTAATTTTAACTTTCTTTCTATTTTGGTAATTTAAATAAAAACTAGGGACGGAATAATAAAATTATTATTCTTGATTATACAATAATTTGAATAAACATACAAGGATATACATGTAAATCTATCTTATTATATTCTTTTAATTATGCAAAAATACAAGGGCAGGAAAGTACTTTTGTCAGATGGCATAATCATGATTTTAAAAAACAATTAGGGATAGAACCATAAAAACACCTTGAATATCGGGTTCCTCAATTCGTAGTATATACAAGGACAAAACCATAAATTTATAGGCTCGGTATCACGTAATTTAAACTAATTGCTAGAGTACATATATGTACATTCACTTATACAAAGGTATAATTGTCTTTTAACTTGAAAATATCTAGACTAAACGGTAATTTAGTGTAATGTCAGATTGTTATTTTTAGAAACTGAAAGGGATAGAATGAACTTTTTAGTCTGTTGCTCGAGGTAGTTTATAAAAAACTGACGATAGTAGCTTACTACCCCCAATTTTTGGTTTCAAGAAAACTAGGGGCATGAGCGATTTCGACCCTTAGTTTGCCTTGATCACCTATAGTTTCAATAAAATTAGAGGCATCTTCTCTCTCGTTCATGAGAGTATAGAGAAGAGAAGGTTGAGAGAGAGAGGTGACCCCTCTAATCTCCTTCTCTCGCTTCGTCCCTTCTGCCTTCTAGCCCTTTATTTGATATCGGCCATGACCTAAAGCTTCTTGTTTGAGCCATATTCCTTGGCTGAGAGAGAGGAGTAAGGAGAGTGAGACAGAGAGACAATGCCTTTGATTAAGAGAAAAAACTCTCTCTATCCCCATCTGTTTAGACAAAGATTGAGAGTAGAGAGGGAGAGAATGATAGAGTGAGGGACAAGAAGAGAGAGGGTCGACAACCTTCCCTTCAGCTGCCCCTTCTTACTTAGTCTGTCCTTTTTTTTAAAATTGCCTCAATCCACTTCATAGAAGACGGCTTCCGGCTATCCATATGGGAGTTCATTAAAAGGAATTTTATGATACCTTCTTCTTTTTTATAAAAAAACTTACGTCATAACCTTTTCCATCATTGTCTTTCCTTTAAAAAAAATGCATACCTGAAAATATGCAATCTAGAATCGAGAGGCTTTGACACTACTATTAGCTTTGCAACAACGTTGAAGCGAATCCAAGGAATCTTGTTGAAGTAGAGATCCTCTAATAGTAATAGCAAATAAAAGGAAGAAAGAGAAGAAGAAAATAAGCGTAAGGTTATCCACAAAGGGTTTTCACAAGAAAGATAGTTGTTAATATTTTATATATATATATATTATATTTATACTTAGCTTTTCCTTTTCTCGTGTTTTTAACTCTAAGATTTTCATTAAAGTCATTTCTTGTTTATGTGTGAGATTTTTGTATCTTTTATAAAAGCAAAATAATTTTTATTTTTATATTTATCTTTTATAAAAGCAACTCATGAAATCCGAGAAAAAAGCCCTTCTTCTCGCATTTCATAGTTGTTATTGGAGAAAGTGACCACTACAAACAATACTCACAACTTTGAGATGCTATGCTATTTCATGTTTCATGAGGTCCTGCCATCCATATGAACCATTTTAGGGACATAACTCTCTCACACCACTACTCATGAAAGGTCACGATAGAAGAGATTGGTTGAAAAAGGTCGAACTAATACTCTGCCACTCCCTTTGCACAAATTGACAACTGAATAAGAATATTTCTGGATGACAATTACACCGGGAACATGACACATCGATAGATTTGATTTAGTGTTGAAGTCTAGCCCTTACAGGAACTCTATCATGCTGAAATTTCTACATGAAAATACAAAATTTAGCACGTGAGCCTTCAGATCTGCTTCTGGTTCGAAGCTTGATCTGATTTGCAGTCGGTGCATGCCGGTGTAGGAGGGTAAGGCTAATCCAATATCTAGAGGAAGAAGGTAGTCATTCGATTGAACACTATCCTCACCTATTGTGAGATTGATTCTAGATAAGAATGGACTAAGCTGCCTTAGGAGTAAACAATGCAGGTAAGAGACTTGCATCTCATGCAAGTTGCTTTAAGACTTGGCTCACCATTATAGGAGGGTTGGAGATGATTTGATTAGATGCAGCTACGCACTGGAAAGCCACAGATCACCACACACTCCCACTGTCTCCTGACCCTATTCTCCAACGGAGACCTCGATCAAGAATTTCTCTTCTTCTAATAGACTTGATCACGCCCAAGACAATTTTGGCCAAGTTACATATTTATAAAGTTGTAGTCAGAAATATTTAGATTTAAAGAGATTGTAGAACAGGGAACACATCCTTGTTTACGAGTAGAGCAAGATTAAAAGATTTGAGATCTTTAAAGCTCAACCTACCTTCAAATTTTGGTCGACTTAGAATTTCTCACTAAATGCAATGAAGTTTCTTTCCCTTTGCTGCTGTCCCACCAAAAGTTCATAAACATTTGATGAAGGTCATCAAGAAAAGAGTCTGTCTGGTAGGTGAAAGCATAACATCTCGTAAAGGGGCAGTGGCTCTCCCACTTTTCGCGCTGCCAAAAACGGAAGCTTCCTTTTCCATGTAGCTCGCTTTGCACCTTCTCCTTCACAAACGAAAAGGTATCGTTCATGGAGAAATGAACGATGGATCGGGGGGACTCATGCTATGTGTTGAGGATTATTGCTACTATAAAAATTATATCACCAGAAATCGTAACAGATCAAGAACCACAAAAAGGAGTAACTAAGGGTCTAAAAACAGTGAAGGAACTAGGAGAAAGTCAGCCCACAATCATACAAAGTGAGTGGTGTGAGAAAGTCTGAGAAAGTCGAGAAACACTTTTTTTCATTGAAAACAGTCAGAAAGCAAGAGGGTTCTTTTAGAATTATTCTCGTGGCTCATCTATAAATAGAGGGTCAAGAGAAGAGCATCATAATCATCAGCATCACCTAAGATTTAGGTTTTCTTTCAATTCTAGCATAGCCTTAGGCGTAGGTTTAGCTGAAACTAGTAGTTCCAGTAATTTCTTCATAATAGCTTTAGCTATCCCAATAAAATTCTTCTTTCTTTTTTTTAAGGGGTTTATACCATCCTGAATTGGGTTCTATTACCGACTGAGATACATACCAATTCCTTTAATATCTTAGACAACATACAATTTTTTGGGATACGCCTGTCGGATTCCCAAGGCCTACGATCGTTTTAAAAAATCTTCCGATAACAAAGGTTTGCATATTTTGGTATGCTCAGTACTTCATCAAGTTTCACACTTGATTAAAGCATCCATCACATCATCGAATGACTTGGTCTGATTGACTACACACCATTTACCTTTGACAACAGATATCTGTCTATCTCACTGTGGGGCTCAATTCAACACAGGAAAAGGCATATATGGCTTGGTTTGAAAATCATTGAATTACGGTGAGAGTTAATTTTATCGATTATCCAATCTAAGTGGGACCGACTGGACTAGATCAGCATTCATGGGTGGAAACTACAAGTTGGGCCCCATAAGCCGGACTTATTGAACCTGTTGATTAGCTCTAGCCATTGAAACGGACATTTAAGCATAATGCTGATTATCCTCATAAACAAAAGGAAAGAGGCCTTCAGGATTCCAAGTTCTAGTTGGCTCAAGGGCGAACGACAGTAATCCCGGTGCTTGGGGTGTTATATACGATGGTTGAGATGACTGGCCCATATCGAGGTTGTCACACCCGCTCGAGTCGCGACCACGACCCGGCCCGAGCTGATGCCACGTGGCCGCTTCTTGCGCGGGCGTGATGGTGAGTAGTAACCAAATACCGTACTAATTTAATGCAAACTCAAGAAATATCTAACTGAAATAAATATCCATATCGAAGTTCTAAACAACACGTCCAAAATGGTGCGGGGCCCACCTAACAATAACCCCGAATAAAAGACTTTCTAAATCATTCAACACTTATCATACCATCTAAAATAAAAATGCAGCTCTATCAAACTCCTACTCTGCTCCGTGTGCCTTCGAAGTGTTAGCTTCAAGATGTGCTGTAAAACAATAGGGTGAGTTCCTATACATAGCTCAGTAGGGAGGTTAAACATCTTTAAATAGAAAACATACTAAAAGCATGCATAGTTCGCAACCATTTCATAGCAAAGCACATTTATCTTGAAATCATGATCTCAAATTCATACGCATATACTCACACACATGCACACACATCATTAGTTTCGATAATTACAGCCCATACTGTGTCTGCCCCAAAGGCCATGGGAGTCGTCCGGCCCTCCCTAATGTGACCTCGGTAACCCCGTCCACGACGGTAACCACGCTGACTCCCACGGTAAAGTGCCTGAGAACACACCATGTATTCGCCCCAAGTCGGATCGCCCGAGGGACCTGCAAGTCTCTAGAGACCCCACACAAACCACACAAGTATGACTCATATATTCACACATCATTACATTTCTAAAACCAATTACAGTTCATCACATTCTCAAACTATATCCAGATCCACAATTATCCAAAATCAAACTCATATCCACACAACATTTAAACAACATTTAAATACCATGTTCATATAACACATGCATATCAAAACATGCTCTTTATCAAACAATGTCATAAACATGTTCTATTTGAAAAGCATATCAAATAACTCATAATTGCGAATAACATTTCACAAACATCAATAAAACATTTATCAATCATGCACATTTAAATCTATCTAAAACAGTAAAATCACTTCTAGTATGATTCTGTAAAAGAATGCATAACCCCCTACCTGAAGGAACGCTAAGATCCAGTCCCCAAGTTGTTGGGCCACTCTTAACACCACCAAATCCTCCAATTTTAGGCTCTAAACAATTACAAATAATTGAAACATTAAAATTTATTTAACTATAAGTCTAACAAAACAAACTATATCTGAATCGGATCCCAAACCCCAATCTGGATCCGTTTAAGCTATTCGAGATCCAAATTGATACCCAATTCCATATCTGATCTGAATGAGTGACACAATAGGTATCTTGTGTCATTGTGTCAATAGAGAACCTTTAACTACTGACACGGGACTTATTTCTAACCTAAAAACCCATTTCAAGACACGACCCAAACTTGACCTGTTTTCGACACAAAACCTGTTTCTTAACAGACGACATGAATCAGTGTTGGTTCATGACATTTCAGACACGACACAACACGGAACGAGGGACATTCCCAAAAGGCCCCCCTTCTTTTCTTTTCTTTTTTTTTTCCCAACATCAATTTCACCAATTTCTGACGAATCATAACTGTTTTTCGGCCAAATTGACTTACCTACCCTACCAAAACACTTAGTTCTACCTCAAACCTTCAATCCAAATCCAAAACAATGATTTTCAATAAGTTTTTCATCAAAAATGAGAAAAAAAAACAAAAATTTGAAAAATAAGTACTTACCAGATTCCGGCCGACTCCTCGCGTTTTCTGGCTGGTTCGAGGCTGCCCCAATATCTCTTGGAGAAGATAGTATGAAGAGCCATTTTTAAAGGCCCTTCATCTTACATGGTTGTTACTGCACAGCTTGTGCAGTAATGCTTAAGCGTTACATTCTACTCCCCTTAAAGAAATAGAAAGTACCTGAACAGATATGGATACTTCTCTCGCATTTAATCCTCGAGCTCTCAAGTAGCCTCGCTCAGCAAATGATGACTCTAGTGTACTTTTACTGTCCTCAAAACTCGACGACGTAATACTTGTTCTTTTCTATCTGAGATGGCTATGAGCACCTCTTCATAAGACAAATTTTCATGTATGTGTAGCGGCTCAGCCTCAATGATATGTGAGGGATCAGAAACATATTTTCGCAACATGGATATGTAAAATACATTATGCACTCCAATTAATGATGACGGCAAGTCTAATTGGTTGGCAACATCCCCAACTTGTTTCACGATTTCGTAAGGTCCAATATACCTAGAACTCAACTTACCCTTCTGTTCGAAACGAGTCACTCCTCGAGCTGGAGAGACTTTTAAGAATACATAATCACCAACCATAAATTCTAGATCATGATGTCTCTTATCTGCATAACTCTTCTGTCGGTCTTGAGCTGCTTTAATACGTTAATAAACCAAGTTCATCTTATCTAACGATTGTCGAAGTATTTTTGGACTTGTCGCATGTCATAAACCAGGAATATCCTAACATAGTAGAGCCCTACACTTTTTCCCATAAAGCATTTCATAGGGTGACATCCCAATGCTCGCTTGAAAACTATTGTTATATGCAAACTCAATCAAGTACAATTGGTTATCCCATTGGTCCTTACTATCCAACACACATGCTCGAAGCATATCTTCTAGAGTTTGAATTGTACTTTCAGCTTGCCCATCAGTCTGTGGGTTAAATGCTGTGCTAAACTGCAATCTTGTTTGTAAAGCATCTTGTAAACTCTACCAGAAATAAGAGGTAAAACGAGGGTCTCTATCTGAAGTGATGGTCTCTAACACACCATAAAACTTAACGATCTCAGCGATATACACAACAGCTAATTTCGATAACGATATATTCTTCCGAATGAGTATAAATCATGCAATCTTAGAAAGTCGGTCTACAATTACCCAAATAGCATCGTGCTTCTGTGAGGTGAGAGGAAGTCCAATAACAAAGTCCATGTTAATATGTTGCCATTTTCTTTCAAGAATAGGTAATGATCTCAAGGTTCCTGCTGGTCGCTGGTGATCCGCCTTCACCTTCTGACAAGTTATACATCTAGTCACAAATTCATCAATACACTTTTTCAATGCAGACCAATAATACTGTCGGCTTAGGTCCTTATACATCGTTGACTACCCGGATGAATGCTGAAGCGACTACAATATGCTGCCTCTAATATCTCCTTTTGAAGTGTTTCATCTTTAGGCACACATACGCGTCCCTCAAACCGTAAGAAACCATTATTCTCGCGTATCTCATATCCAGGCCAATTCCCGCTATGAATCTCATCTATAATCCTCCTTAACTCAGGATAATCTCTTTGTACACCAAGTACTTTGAGCCAAAGTTCAGGAGTTGCTCAAACAAGAGTAGAACAATGAGCTACCGACTCTTTTTCTTTCCTGTTAAGGGCATTTGCAACTACATTAGCTTTTCTATCTTCGATAATATCCTACCAATCCAACAAAACTTCGACTTGCACATCGCTTTTTAGGTCTTTCCCATTGCAAAATAGTTTCTATCTTGGATGGATCCACCGCAATACCTTCTTTAGAAATTACGTGACCTAGAAATTGCACTTTTTCCAACCAAAATTCACATTTAGCCAACTTTGCATACAACCTGCTTGTCCTTCAAAACCTGAGAACTATACCGAGATGTTCGCATGCTCTTCTTTAGACCGAGATAGATTAAATGTCATCTATAAAGACAACAACAAACTCTATCAAGGTACTGGAACGAAAAATCCTATTCATATAATCCATGAATATAGCAGAGCATTTGTCACTCCAAAAGGCATAACTTGATATTCATAATGCCCATAACGAGTTCAAAACACGTTTTGGGAACATCCTCCGCTTTAACACGTGATTTGATGGTAACCGATCTCGTCTATCTTAGAAAATACTTCGCTCCCTTCAATTGATCCATCAAATCATCAATCCGGGGAAGTGATATTTATTCTTTATCGTGACCTTATTCAACTATCGATAGTCTACACATAGACGAAGTTCCATCCTTCTTCTTTACTAGAAGCAACTTTGGTGCTCCCCATGGTGCCAATTCATGCCCAAAACTAAATCATAGTTTGAAATCCACAATAAAATCAAGTCGACTCTTAAATCATGATCACCAACTATCACATAACAATTTCGTAAAATCCGATGTTATACAATAATATCACCATTTAGAGAAACATATAGAAAATCATTCCAACGATTTCAACTCAAAAGTTGTACGACTAATATAAGTGGGTGATAAAATAATGTATTCCAGTATCTTCACCACCTTATAAAGTACAATATGTAGTGACACCACATGTCCTTCAAGTGTCACTTGTGTCGTCTCGACTAGATCAACTAATCCATATGATGATATTTCCTCGTTATCATCACCCATAGAGCTTAGATTTAAATTAAGATCCAATCCTCGTGAGTTCAACACATAAATACAATATTATATTTTGATAATTAACTCCTTATTAAACATACTTTAACAACCTTAGGCTCTGATACCAAGTTGTCACACCCGCTCGAGTCGCGACCACGACCCGGCCCGAGCCGATGCCACGTGGCCGCTTCTCGCGCGGGCGTGATGGTGAGTAGTAACCAAATACCGTACTAATTTAATGCAAACTAAAGAAATATCTAATTGAAATAAATATCCATATCGAAGTTCTAAACAACACGTCCAAAATGGTGCGGGGCCCACCTAACAATAACCCCGAATAAAAGACTTTCTAAATCATTCAACACTTATCATAGAGTTGATTAAGTAGCTTTCTTTGAGAGGAAGTAAGGGCTTCACTTGCATGGATGCAGGCAAAGAAGAGTGAGGAGGGAAAATCTATGAGGAAGAATGTCTCTAACATGTGACTACTTTGCAAGTATGAAAGTATCCTAGGTTACTCTATGGGTGTAGGAATAATGAGGGAGAACTCGTTGTGGTTAAAGTAAGGAAAATAATGCTATCACTACCATTCACTATTGTATATAAATGGGTTTATTGTCAATTCTTTTAAAATAATTTTTGGTAAAGGTAGGTATCAAGTTGACTATACCATACTCACAAGGTTTTCTTAGGATCCTGTATCAAGTTGACTGTACCATATAAAGGTTTCTTAACTTGTAATTTTTTTTTTCTTTTCCTTCAACAATAAATCTTTGTGGTTGTCCAATAAATCTTTGTGGTTGTCCAATAAAAACTTTCTCATTTAACTAACCATTTAAAAAAGTTGATTTTATATCATACTAAAAGCTTTTTAGTGGAACTGAGGTGCTAAAATGATTTTGATAGTTTCAAATCTTGCCGAACGTAAAAAAGTTTTAAAGAAAACAACCCCTTCTATATGAGCATAACCTTTCACAACTACTTTTGATTTATATTTGGATACATTACCATTTGTATCATATTTTACTTGATACACTCATTTGATGTCAATTGCATCCTTTTCTAGTAGCAAGTCTTCTAGTTCCTATGTTTCATTTTTTTCAATAACATGCATCTCTTCTTTCGTTTTTCACCATTATAGACTTGATCTTTATAAATATTAAAAAAGTTTATTTCTATAAGTTTCATCAACTCATCTTACCTTTTTTTGGAGGAGAATCATCATCCAATGTTGTTTCAATATCTTTGTAACCCAAGGTCTTTGTAGAAAATGATACCCCTTGAGATAACTCTTTTTTCTTTTAAGACTCCTTTAACTCAACTTCATCTTTCAAAAAGGTTATGTGTTGATTTTTATTTTTGTCTCATTTCTAAAAATGATTTTCATAAAAAATATTTCTTTGAATAATTAATTTTTTGAGATGTGCTTATATAAATAATAACCTATTATAACATCATAATATCTTATAATATATAATTTTGTTCTTTTTACCTATTTTAGACCACTCAACTAAGACAATTAAAGTATAAGAAATGAATAAAAAATATGAAAACATTAGGCCTACTTCAAAAATAGTCCATGCATCCTTCAAAGTCTTAGCATTTGCAATACATGTGAATATTGACTCAGTAAGAACTTGTTGTATCAAGAAAAATGCTTTCACATCCTTCTTTTGAGATTCTTTGGATTCAGACTTTTCAACTTCATTTTCTTTTTCTTCATAACTATTCTCCATCAAGTCCCATAAATCCTATGAAATAAAAATATCCTCATCTTGATGCTCCAAAATCAAAATTTTCTCATTAAAAATAGAGACAATGGACTATGATAGATAAGTACGTTATGATTATTTGTCATGCTAAGTCGCTCATAAATTCACTCTTGCTTTAGCAACAATTTGGATCAAACCTAGTATTCGGATACCAAAAATAATATAACAAATATTGAAAAAAGTAGAGCAAAAAATAAAGGAGAATGATAAGAAATAAAGTTTTCTCTTCCACTTTAACAAAAGAAAACTTACGTAACAAGAAGTAAAACAAATTCTCTATACTCCCTATAACTTTTTCATTATCATAAATAACATAACCACCACAATTAAGACTCCCCTAAAAAATAAGCACCAGGTTTTTAGCATTACATCCAAAAAGTAAAAAGAACTTTTTATTATCTGCCCATAACTCATGCACAAAAGCATCATCCAACATAAACTCGAAAAATTTGTCTTTTTTATCCTCATCACAAATAAAACGTTGTCCAAACCACCGAGGGGCCACATAGAAAACCAGTTTAGGAGAAGGCGGGCATGCATGTTCACACCTCTCAAGCAGCCAATTAGCTTTCATGCTTCTTTACTTCCATCTTCCTCTTTGTAAACACCCCGAAATCCCACGAATTCCTCGAAACAACCTGGTTTTGTAAAAGCAGCCCCAAAGGGCCATTTTGAGTCTGGAAACCCAGGAGCCTT
This sequence comes from Brasenia schreberi, assembly GCA_036023115.1. Taxonomy (NCBI): domain Eukaryota; kingdom Viridiplantae; phylum Streptophyta; class Magnoliopsida; order Nymphaeales; family Cabombaceae; genus Brasenia; species Brasenia schreberi. The sequence continues at coordinate 32,324,199 of JAYKKT010000092.1, read as the reverse complement.
CCAGACAACCCTGTACATATGTTTTGAACTCTATATTTCAAAAATACATAATATGGCTTTTGAAAACCCTTTAAAAACATGTTTTGAAACCCTGAAGCAGCTTGGCCTAATCCAGACAGGACCAGGAGAGCTAAGAAGAGCCCGGAACAGGAGCACCTGTCAAGCCCGGCACAGCAACTCTTGTATCAAATTCACACCCCCAGGATCTCGAACGTCCAAGACCCTGTTATCATCGAAACCTTGTTTGAAGTCATCTCTGAAAGGCGAAAACAGAGGCGGACGATCATGTTGGCGAAGACCCAACGCAGACGGAGCACTGATGCTGTCAGGCCCCGCACAAACCGTTCGTTTCGAATACAGCTCGAAGGAGTCAGAGTTCAGTTTGGATTGGATCTGGACCATATATATCCAGATCCCAATCCAAACCCACGTATGGACTTGGATTTGGATTTGGATTCAAAAATCCAATCCAATATCCATATCCATGGCCCACATCACCTTCTCATAAATAGAGGTGGGGCCCACTTGAAATTCACGTGGGATTATGGGCATGAGAGAGAGTGGGGATGGATAAGATCAAGTGTGGTTGTAATTAAGCTTGACTTGTGTGTCAAGTTTGGGGTTAATCATGTTGATGTGGTTAAGGTCTATGGGTCATGCAAAGGGAGCTCCTTCACCTAAACCTAACCCAAAATACCTAATCCTAGCCTTCCACCCTAATCCGCCCCTAATCTGAGTCTAATCACCTAACCTACTTCCCTAATCCTGGCCTAATCCCAACCTAATCACCTAACCCACTTCCCTAATCCTTCTCTAAACCTAGGTTAATTTCCCTAAACCTAGCCTAATCCTAGCCTAATCACCTAACCTAGCTCACTAAACCTCACCCTAGAACCCACCCACCTAACCAAACCCTAAACCCCTAAACCACCCCTAGCCCACAACCTACCCAAACCACTAGTATCTAAAATATCTGGCCCTACCCTTTCCAGCCCATCTTATCATCATACCACCCTACCTAAACCACCTAACCACTACCCCAAACCCAGCCCTAACCGACCTACCCATCCCTATATAAACCCCCCCCCTTGGGGGCGGGTTCCATCATCTAACCGCCTCACCCATCCCAGCCGGGTCCCCTCCTTCCCCAAGTCCAGTCGAATCCCACCTGCTCCGCCTGCACCACCACCTGCTCTCCATCCCACCACCACCTGCACCGCCACCTACACCACCACCTCCTAGCCGAACACCACCGCCTGCCCAACTCCATTCCAGCCGAGCGCTACCCTCTTCTTCACCCGGTAAGTCCCCTACACCATACCCTGCTACTTCTTCACTCCCTCTCCACTCTCAGCCTCCTAATCCACTCCCCTACCACTCTAACATCAGTCCTTACACTCGCTGCCACCCTTCCCACTTAGCCGAACCCACAACACCCTAAATACCCGCCACCACCGAACTCCCCTAGTCGGCCACTTCAACCGACTGTCATCCCCTTCATTCGGCCAGCCATCCGCCAGCCATCACCCTCTCCTTGCTAGCTCCTTCCCTTAGTGCCATATTCCCTTAGTAACCTTACTTAGGTCCTTTAACCCAACACACCAAAAATGACCCATCTCTAGTGGATGGCCACCTTCAAGGCGCCTCTTCCGCACACCAAGGACCTCCGGCCAGCACCTCTTGCTGTTCACCCTCGCGGAGCTCCCTTTTGCAGCCCAAGGCGAAGGCCAAGCCCACGCTCAAGCAAGGCATCTACGGACCAGCTACTAGTAAGTGCCTAACTCGGTCTTTAGTTGTATACTTGCTTGAGATTTAATTCGATACGGGGTTGTAATAACGGAGCATAGTCTTCCCCCGCTTGTGATAACGTGGCTTGGCACACCCACACACGTGCACTCTCCTAGTTGTGCACGATTTTGAACACACACGGGCCTAATCAGCCCCTAATACATAAGTATATACATATACTTTCATTTTGTAGGGTTTTGCTTAAGTTGGGTGTGTTGTCTTTCAATTCAAGCACTCTCACACACATTGAGCCTTCGCTATTATTTGAAAGACCCAAGTAAGGGCCGACCTATACTATTTGGGTTTCATTTCATGTCGTGTGTGTAAGTCTTTCAATTCAAGCACTCTCACACACATTGAGCCTTCGCTCTTATTTGAAAGACCCAAGTAAGGGCCGACCTATACTATTTGGGTTTCATTTCATGTCGTGTGTGTAAGTCTTTCAATTCAAGCACTCTCACACACATTGAGCTTTCGCTCTTACTCCCAAGACCTTAGTCAAGGCCTATTGCAGTTATATTTGGGTTTAATTTCATGTTGTGTGCGTAGTACTTCAATTCAAGCACTCACACACATTGAGCTTTCGCTCTTACTCCCAAGACCTTAGTCAAGGCCATACTGCAATTTATATTTGGGTTTAATTTCATGTCGTGTGTGTAAGTCTTTCCATTCAAGCACGCACCCACATTGAGCCTTCACTCTTATTTGCAAGACCCGAGTAAGGGCTCATATACATACTCTATATACATATCTCGCTTCGCCATTTATATTTCAAGTCATTTCCCTTCGGTTATTTCCCTTCGGCGATTTCCCTTCGGTTATTTCCCTTTAGTATTGTGTTTACATTCGGGTTTTCCCTTTGGATTAGCGTGAGTTTGCATTGCATCTACGCCATACCACGAGGTAGGATGCATATTGCATCAAAGCAAGCCCCGCTCGAATTCGCCCACGTAGTGGAGTGTTCATAACACACAAACTAGGTGGCCCGAAAAGGGATAAAAGGAAAGACTTAGGCACGTGCAAATCCACGTGATCTAAAATATGCAATCGCATCTAAAAGACCCGAATTAGACACCTCCAACCGCTTCGTAGACTTTCTCTCCCAAAAGTCGATTTTTGCAAAGCGTACAGACTAACCCTTGTGCATCGGTGCAAGAAGGTCTGCGACGACAAGAGCTCACTTGCTCACAGTCACCACGATTAGAAGTCAGTTTTAAATATATCTTCGCTAGCTTAGGTAAGCTAGCTGGCACGCCCTGTTTGCATAAATAGGCCTTAGACACACGAGAGGATCCGCTCCAAGCCCTGAAAGGGTGAGAAGGGGGGATTTTTCGCGCGTCTACAGAGATTGGCACGCCCGGTGGGACGTGAGTCTTTCAAAAATCGAGTTTTAAGTAGAAGTCTTGCGAAAATTTTGTAAAAGGTGTCATTTTAACTTGTTTTCTTTGCTTGTACTTAGAACATCTTGAAAAAAGCTTGAAAAGCATGTCAAAATCCAATCCAAGTGAAGTGTCGAGCCAAGGCTCATGCGCATCAAGTTCTCACTCTAGGAGGATTTTCAAAAACAAAATAAAACTAGATGAAATCGAGGACTTGAGAAGGGAGTTTGAGGCCAAAATCGATGCTCTCAGCCAAGAGGCTGAAGTAGGCGATTCATGTTCATCAAACGGTGAACAAAGGCCTAAAAAGAAATCTGAAAAACCTCGCAAACACAAAGAGGCCTCCGTAATGGAAGGCAACCAATACCACGAGTCCTTCACACAAAAGGACCGTAAAGCCCTACAGCAGTTGCTGAAAGGGCAGAATAAAGAGAAAAGAAACTACGCCCTGTCTGATTTCCTTCCTATGGATTACGAAACAGACAGTGACGTTGAAATACCGAACTTCCATCAATATGATGGCATGGGAGACCCTAGGTCTCACTTGCAACTTTTCTCGCGTTGAGCCCATAAGAAGAAAAAGGACTCGATGAAATGGGTGTATTTTTTTCCTTTATCCCTTAAAGGCACAACTGCCAAATGGCTGGCTTCCTACGACTTAAGCCAGTTCGCTACTTTTGAAGAGTTAGCGAACTGCTTCATGCAAAGATTTGCACACAACGTAGAAGTCACGCCGACTCTGAATACCTTAAGGGATACAAAGCAAGGCATGAATGAAAGAAACGTCGTCTGCATAGACAGACCAAAAATTTCGAAATCACTTGAAAATCCAAGTACAAAACCAGGTCATTTTGAAAACCACGCATCAAATTCCCTCGGGTCTATAGCCCACGAGAATGATCAAAGCCCAGAAGTGGATCCCCTTGAGGAAGATCCCACTTCTGAGCTCCCAGAATTTCATAGAATTCTCGATTTTGAAAAACCTTCCCAATCAGTAGGAGGAGATTTCATAGAGGTGAACCTAGGGGATGATTCCAATCCCAAAACCATCAAAATAGGCGCATGCTTGCATGAAACTAAAAGGTTAGCATTCATTGCATTTCTACGAACCTATTTAGATGTGTTTGCATGGACGTATGAAGACATGCCGGGATAGATCCCAGCATTGTCGAGCATCGTCTTCCCTTAGATGCAGGTGTAAAACCCATAAAGCAGAAGCTTAGGAAAAGACACCCGAATGTACACACGCAAGTCAAAGAGGGTTTAGAAGATCTGCTAAAAGCTGGATTTATAAAACCCATTGCGTATTCTGATTGGTTATTGTAGACACCGAAAATTTTCACTTACGGGTTCTTAGGCCTGAAGTGAACCTTTTCGCAATCTACTTCGCTTTATGGGCGTGCCAGCTAGTTTACTTTAACTAGCAAAGTATGTTTTGAAAATAATCTGACTTTTGAAAGGCGATTGTAGGCAAGCGGGATTTTTACATTGCACACCTTCTTGCACCGATGCGCAAGGGTCAGTTTGTACGCTTAGAGACTTTGTTTTGAAACAAGTTTAACTCAAAATATATTTTGAATGAAGAAGTGTTTTAGAACCATTTGAAAACCATGCATTTGGGCGATTTTGACTTTGTAAGGGTTGGACGACCCTAAGTCTTTCAAATTTTAATCTACTTAGTCACGATGGGCGTGCATCGAAATAGCCTAAGTCTTGCACGATTTGATTCGGGTTTGTACGATTTTCAGATTTTAGATCACGTGGATTTGCACGTGCCTAAGTCTTTCTTTTTATCCCTTTATGGGCTACCTAGGTGTGTGTTATGAACACTCCACTACATGGGGCGAATTTGAGTGGGAGTACGGGGCTTGCTTCGATGCAATATGCGTCCTACCTCGTGGTATGACGTAGATGCAATGCAAACTCACGCTACTCCAAAGGGAAAACCCGAAATTAAAAGACAATGCCGAAGGGAAATTGCCGAAGGGAAATAACCAAAGGGAAATGACTTGTAAAGTAAATAGCCGAAGGGAAATGACTTGTAAAGTAAATAGCGAAAGGGGAAATATGGCTATATCTTAAGAGCGGAAAGGCTCAATTGTAAGTGTGTGTCGTGTATATATTGAAAGACAACGCACACGCCTTGAACCTTAAAACCCGAATCTTAAAGACATAGCCGAAAGAAATACTTTATATAGAGTATATGTAGGGGCCCTTACTAGGGTCTTGTAAATAAGAGCGAAGGCTCAATGTGTGTGCGTGCTTGAATTGAAAGACTTACACACACGACATGAAATGAAATGCAAATATAAATTGCAGTATGCGTTGACTAAGGTCTTGGGAGTAAGAGCGAAAGCTCAATGTGTGTGAGTGTAGAATTGAAGTACTACGCACACAACATAAATGAAACCCAAATATAACTGCAATAAGGCCTTTACTAAGGTCTTGGGAGTAAGAGCGAAGGCTCAATGTGTGTGCGTGTGGAAAATGGAAAGACAACACACACAACTTAATTAAAAACCCCTTGACTTAAAATATATAAATATAACTATATATTAAGGGCTTGTTAGGCCCGTGTGTGTGCAAAAAGTGTACGACTAAGAGCGGAAAGGCTCAAGTGCGCGTGTGTGTGGGTGTGTCAAACCACGTTATTACAATCGGGGGGAGACGAAGCTCCTTTACTACAACCCTGTATCAAAATTTAATTGAATATAAAGCAAGTTAATGTAATAGACCAAGTTTAGACACTTACAAATAGCCGGTCCATGTTCAACTTGCTTGCACGTGGGCTCACGGTTCACCTTGGGCAACCAAGAGGGGGTTATCCTAGGGGGCTTTGAGGGAGGTTCTATGGGGCACGGTTAGGGCCTTAGGGGAACTAACGTTCGGCAAAGATGGGGCTGTCTAGGGTCTGTCCTAGGTGGCTGGAAGAGGTGCAGGTCATGGCCAGGGGGATGGTCAGGTCGGTAGGAAGGTGGTCAGGTCGGCAGGAAGGAGTCGGGCGCAGCAATCGGGCGCCTAGCGCTGGGCGCTGGCGGGCGTCTGGCGCTAGGAGGGCGTCAGGGCGCGGGATGGCGTCAGGGTGCAGGATGGCGTCAGGGCGCGGGATGGCGTCAGGGCGCGGGATGGCGTCAGGGCGCGGGATGGCGTCAGGGCATGGGATGGCGTCAGGGCGCGCGGACAGCATCAGGGTGCGCGGACAGGGCGCGGGGCGCACGGTAGGCGCGGTCCGGTTAGGTTTAGGTTGGTTCAAGTCTAGGGTTAGGTTTGGTCGAACCTAGGTTGGGTTAGGGCTAGGTTTTGTTGGGGTTAGGTTCAGTTGGGGTTAGGTAGGTTCGAACCTAGGCTAGGTTGGGGTTAGGTTTAGAGGGGTGTAGAGAGAATGGCTAGGTTAGGTTAGGCTTACCTCTTGGAGCCGATCCTTCTTGGCTTGAGCCCACGTCTCCACGGTTGCAGCCACTTGGTCCAGCCCACCTTGGTTGCAGCCCCTTGGTCTAGACCCACTTAGCCCACATGGCTTGAACCCACCTCACCCAATGAGCCCACATGGCTAGGTCTATCACTCCCTCTCTCTCCTCCCAAATATTTGCATGAACCCTTAACATGGACCCCCTCACCTCTATTTATAGAGATTTGAGGTGGGTCTTGGATTTGGGTTTGGATCCATACCCAAATCCAAACACTATTTGGATCTGGATATTGGATCTCGGATATTTTGAGATCCGTATCCGATCCAAACCCAATATTTTTATGGATACGGATATGGATATTTTGGTCCAGATCTGATCCAATCCAAACACTATTTGGATCCAATCCAAATCCAAACACTATTTGGATTGACCCAAATCCAAACACTATTCATTACATGGATTTGGATCTGGATATATATGGTCCAGATCCAAATCAAAATTTCTTCGGACAGTCCTTCTTGGCTTCTCGAGGCGAACGATCTGTGTGGGCACTGGCTTCATCAGCGCTCCGTCTGGTGCTGGGTTTTCCCCAACTTTATCGTTCGGACTCCGTCTCGCCGTTTTGGACTCCGTTGAGCTTTTCATCAAATGGGCTCTCCTTTCTTTTGTTTTTTTATCAGGGAGTGGCTTTTGAAGCTCTGGGCTTGAATCCTCTTCGGGCCTAGGGTCTTCTTTTGCCTTCTGTACCTGTTTTCACATTTCAAAACAGGTCGTCGTTTTGGCTCAAACGAGCTTTTTGGTGTTTTGAGAGTTTTTGAAATATAGAAGATTTGGGGTGTTTACAAATGCCCCTCTTTGGCATTATCCAAATGTATTTGGATAATGGCAAAGAAGAAACACCCCGTTCTCTCAAATTTTCTCGAGAATACACCATTTATTTCGCAAAAACCCTGTTTTCTTTTTCCACAAGTGGGGATTTTCAGCAAAAGGGGGCTTTTCCTAGCTATTTTCCTATATGTATGATCATGCACGAATGACTCTTTGAATGCATGCATGCGAAAAATTTTAGTTTTGGTTTTTGAGCCCGAAGAGAGCCTTTTGAGGCTGGCTGCTCCGAGCAGGTTTTTACCCATGTCTTCTCGACATTTTTCGGGTTTCCGAGCAGTTCGCTAACTCTTCAAAAGTAGCGAACTGGCTTAAGTCGTAAGAAGCCAGCCATTTGGCAGCTGTGCCTTTAAGGGATAGAGGGAACCAATACACCCATTTCATCGAGTCCTTTTTCTTCTTATGGGCTCGACGTGAGAAAAGCTGCAAGTGAGACCTAGGGTCTCGCATGCCATCATACCGATGGAAGTTCGGTATTTCATCGTCACTGTCTGTTTCGTAGTCCATAGGAAGGAAATCAGACAGGGTGTAGCTTTTTTTCTCTTTATTCTGCCCTTTTAGCAACTGCTGTAGGGCTTTACGGTCCTTTTGTGTGAAGGACTCGTGGTATTGGTTGCCTTCCATTACGGAGGCCTCTTTTTGCTTGCGAGGTTTTTCAGATTTCTTTTTAGGCCTTTGTTCACCATTCGATGAACATGAATCGCCTACTTCAGCCTCTTGGCTGAGAGCATCGATTTTGGCCTCAAACTCCCTTCTCAAGTCCTCGATTTCATCTAGTTTTATTTTGTTTTTGAAAATCCTCCTAGAGTGAGAACTTGATGCGCATGAGCCTTGGCTCGACACTTCACTTGGATTGGATTTTGACATGCTTTTCAAGCTTTTTCAAAATATCCTAAGTACAAGCAAAAGAAAAACAAGTTAAAACGACACCTTTTTAAAATTTTTGCAAGACTACAACTTAAAACTCGATTTTTGAAAGGCCCACGTCCCACCGGGCGTGCCAATCTCTGTAGACGCGTGAAAATCCCCGCCTCTTCGCCTTTTTCAGGGCTTGGAGCGGATCCTCTCGTGTGTCTAAGGCCTATGTATGCAAATAGGGCGTGCCAGCTAGCTTACTTAAGCTAGCGAAGATATTTTTAACACTGACTTCTAAACGTAGTGACTGTGAGCAAGTAAGCTCTTGTCGTCGCAGACCTTCTTGCACCGATGCGCAATGGTTAGTCTGTACACTTTGCAAAAATCGAGTTTTTGGAGAGAAAGTCTATGAAGCGGTTCGAGGTGTCTATTTCGGGTCTTTAAAATGCAATTGCATATTTTAGATCACGTGGATTTGCACGTGCCTAAGTCTTATCTTTTATCTCTTTTCGGGCCACCTAGTTTGTGTGTTATGAACACTCCACTACATGGGCGAATTCGTGCGAGGCTTGCTTCGATGCAATATGCGTCCTACCTCGTGGTATGACGTAGATGCAATGCAAACTCACGCTACTCCAAAGGGAAAACCCGAAATGTAAAGACAATACTGAAGGGAAATGACTGAAGGGAAATAACCGAAGGGAAATAACCGAAGGGAAATATGTATATAGATTATGTATATGAGCCCTTACTCGGGTCTTGCAAATAAGAGCGAAGGCTCAATGTGGGTGAGAGTGCTTGAATTGAAAGACTTACTCACACGACATGAAATAAAACCCAAATAGTATAGGTCGGCCCTTACTTGGGTCTTTCAAATAAGAGCGAAAGCTCAATGTGTGTGAGAGTGCTTGAATTGAAAGACTTACTCACACGACATGAAATAAAACCCAAATAGTATAAGTCGGCCCTTACTTGGGTCTTTCAACTAAGAGCGAAAGCTCAATGTGTGAATTGAAAGACAACGCACCCAACTTAAACAAAAACCCTTCGAAAATGAAAGTATATATACACACTTATGTATTAGGGGCTGATTAGGCCCGTGTGTGTTCAAAATCGTGCACGACTAAGAGAGTGCACGTGTGTGGTTGTGCCAAGCCACGTTATTACAAGCGGGGGGAGACTATGCTCCGTTATTACAACCCCGTATCAAATTGAATCTCAAGCAAGTATACAACTAAGGACCGAGTTTAGGCACTTACGAGTAGCTGGTCCGTAGAGGCCTTGCTTGAGCGTGGGCTTGGGCTTCGCCTTGGGCTGCAAACGGGAGCTCCGCGAGGATAGGTGACCAAAGATGCTGGCCGGCTGCAAGTGGGGCGCGGGATAGGCGCCTCGAAGGTGGCCGGCTGCAAATGGGTGTAGCCTCGATGTGGGGGTTTAAAGGGGCTGGACCAAGTGAGTGCTTAGGGTCACTAGGATAGTCGAGTGTTTAGGGAAACTGGACCTAAAGGGGAGTTTATGGGAAGGCCGAATGGGACACCTAGGGGAAGGCCGAAGGGGATAGGATGGTTAGATAGCGGTCGGTAGTTTGGGTTATGCTAGGTTCGGCTAAGTGAAAAGGGTGGTGGCAAAAGGCTGAGATGATGATAGTGTGGGTGGCTAGGAGTGGAGAGGTAGTAGAGAAGGGTTTTGGGTAGAGTTAGAGAGTGCTTACCGGATGGGGAGAGGTGGCGGATGGAAGAGAGAAGCCGGGTGTGGATGGGAGCTCGGCTGGTTCGGTTGGGTGAAGGTGGTGGAGAGTGGAAGAGGGAAGGTGGCGGTGCAGGTAGAGCTGGTGGAGCAGGTGGAGCAGGCGGAGGTGATGGAGAGTGGTCCCGGCTAGGTGAGGAAATGGGAGAAGGAGAGGGCCCGGCTGGGTGAGGTGATGGTTCCAGCTTTTTTCCCAAAAACCCGCCCCCAAGGGGGGGGGGTTTAAATAGGGGATGGGTAGGTCGGTTAGGGCTGGGCTTGGGGTAGTGGTTAGGTGGTTTAGGTAGGGTGGTATGTAGATAAGGTGGGCTGGAAAGGGTTGGGCCAGATATTTTGAAAACTAGGGGTTTGGATAGATTGTGGGCTAGGGGTGGTTTAGGGGTTTAGGGCTAGGTTAGGTGGTTGGGTTTTAGGGTGAGGTTAGGTGGTTGGGTTTTAGGGTGAGGTTTAGTGAACTAGGTTAGGTGATTAGGCTAGGTTTAGGCTAGGATTAGGGAAATTAATCTAGGTTTAGGGAAGGATTAGGGAAGTGGGTTAGGTGATTAGGTTGGGATTAGGCCGGGATTAGGGAAGTAGGTTAGGTGATTAGGTTCAGATTAGGGGTGGATTAGGGGTTTAGGCTAGGATTAGGCATTTTGGGTTAGGTTTAGGTGAAGGAGCTCCCTTAGCATGGCCCATAGACCTTGTCCACCTCATGTTGGTGCAGCCCTAGGTTAGGTCTTAGCTAATTACAAGCTTAAACCCACTCAATTAGGCTAACCCACATGATTAACCCCAAACTTGACACACAAGTCAAGCTTAATTACAACACTCTTGATATTTTTCATCCCCACTCTCTCTCATGCCCAATATCCCACGTGAATTTCAAGTGGGCCCCACCTCCATTTATGAGAAGGTGATGTGGGCCATGGATATGGATATTGGATTGGATCTTTGGATCCAAATCCAAATCCAAATCCACAGATGGGTTTGGATTGGGATCTGGATATATATGGTCCAGATTCAATCCAAACTGAACTTTGACTCCTTCGAGTTGGGTTCGAAACGGACGATTTGTGCGGGGCCTGACAGCATCAGTACTCCGTCTGCGTTGGGTCTTCGTCAACATGGTCGTCCGCCTCCGTTTCTGCCTTCCGGAGATGACTTCAAATGCTATTTTGATAAGAATAGGGTCTTGGACGTTCGAGATCCTGGGGGTGTGAATCAGATACAAGAGTTGTTGTGCCGGGCTCGACGTGTGCTCCGGTTCCGGGCTCTTCTTAGCTCTCCTGGTCCTGTCTTGATCGGGCCAAGCCATTTCGGAGTTTCAAAACATGTTTTAAAAGGTTTTCAAAAGCCATATCATATGTTTTTGAAAGATAAAGTTTAAAACATATATACAGGGGTGTCTGGAAGGCTCCTGGGTTTCCAGACTCAAAATGGCCCTTTGGGGCTGCTTGTATAAAACCAGGTTGTTTTTGAAGAAATTCGTGGGATTTCGGGGTGTTTACAGAAACATAACTAGCCCTAAGTGATCGTCATGGCCATCAGGTTTTAGTTTTGACATGGTCTCCATATTTCATCGTGAGATTCATGTTCTTTATCCTAACACAATCAAGGTTTTCATATAAACCAGAGGTTGAAGAAAATCTTTCTTTTCAAAGCCATGAAAGGTTTTTGTGAAATGTGTAACCCTTTTTCAAGATTCTCATTTCCTTTTAAAATTTGCCTCGAAGGTGTTGGTTTTGATTTGTATGGAGACATGCCTATGAAGGCTCGATACTTAGGGGGTCGACTCTTATTGCCCCTTTGGTTTTGCAAAACCCTGAATTCGATTTCTAGAATGATGTCTAGACTCGATGCATATGAATGATTTCAAAGTGTAATGCATGATGCTTATGCACACACTATGGGTTAACTTATTTCTAAAAATCCCCAATTTTCCATAAGTTAAGGATTTTTGCGAAGTTCAGGAAGCTTGGAGGTGTTTATTCCTCCTTGCTTTGGTGATTCTCGAGCTTTTCATTTTTCAAAAAGCTCTAGGCTAAAAGGGTGGATAGGACCAGCTTTTTGGATACTTGGTTTTAGGGAGTATATACAATTTTCGAAAGCATTTTTACAATTTTTCGAAAATGGGCTTTGTACATGGCCAAAGGCTTTTGAAACAAAATTTCTTTTTGGAATTTTCGTTTTTCCAAATGTTTTTGAGATTTTGAGAGTTTTCAATTTTTTTTTTTTTGTCTTTTCCAAAAGTAGGGATCTTCCATTGAACCTTCAAAGAAAACATTCATGAATCAGACTCTAATCAGATAGGTCTAAGACATGGGTTTCGGTTTTTAGAGGTTCTACAGGGTACCCTTGACCCAGATGGTCTTAGGTGGCGGCTCTGGTGGTATGGGTGGGCTGTAGCCCAGTCCATATCGTTCCCTATTGGTTTTAGGTAGGGCAGACTCAAGCCTACCTTGGTTTCGGGTTCCCAGGCCCGCGTAGGGTTTATATTCCATATTCAGAATCATGTTCCAAGACTTTTTGCTTTTCGAAAAGTTTTGGTATAAATCATGTTCTTGGAACATGGAATCGTCCATGTTGGGGATATATACCCTTTTGGATATCGGGAGTTTGGATTCCGGGGTGATGGAAGACTTGGGCTTCCATACAAACTTGGTTTGGGAGACTTTGCCCTCAAGGAAAGCCAAGCTTGGTTCCTTGAGGAGTTTTGGAGATAGCAGGGTTATGGAAAACTTATGGTTCCATACCCCATTTTGGGAAAAATTTACTTCAAGGGGAGCCATGCAAGGTCCCTTGAAGTTTTTGACTTGGTCCCTAGGTTCAACTCGTGGTGCCCCTAGGGATTGATTTTTTTGTTTCAAAGCCGTAGCCTTGGTTCTAGGGCACAAGACTAGGCTCGAAGAAGTGGGTTTTTTCTATGGTAGGGTTATGAGCTCCTAAGATGTCGATGCATGCATTAGGGGTCTCCATGTCTACCATTTTCGGAACTTCTTTTTGTTTTTGAAATTCCTTTGAATGGTGCGCGATAGTTGGCGCACCTTGAAAATCCTCAAGTTTTGGCACAGTTTGTGGGTTTGTGTGTGCAAAGGGGTTATCCAATGCATCTGATGACCCTACATGAAGAAGAGAGTCTTGAGAAGGATGGGTTTCAGGCATACCTCTTTGTGGCTTGTCTACCTTTTCAGTGTGAGAGCAGGCCGATTTCCCGGGTAACTCTGTTTTGAGCCCCCGGGGTTTAACAAGGCGTTTCCTTTCGAAACCTTCCTGTTTTTCACTCTCGTTCCTTTGTAGGGTGTGGACTTCATGTCCCACTGTATGCGTGTGCCTAGACTTAGGACTTTTACTTGAAGTTTTCGAAATTCCAAAATTTTGTTTTTCAATTTTTTGGTCTTTTTCCAAATTTTCAAGATTTTTTTGGTTTTTTGAAATAGAAAAATCTTTTTTTGGTTTTTCTATGGATTTTGAAAAGCTTGAAGCTATAGGAGTGGATGACTTATCCCTTTGCCGGGATTTGTCTCTAATCTGCTAAAAGCTGGATTTATAAAACCCATTGCGTATTCTGATTGGTTATTGTAGACACCGAAAATTTTCACTTACGGGTTCTTAGGCCTGAAGTGAACCTTTTCGCAATCTACTTCGCTTTATGGGCGTGCCAGCTAGTTTACTTTAACTAGCAAAGTATGTTTTGAAAATAATCTGACTTTTGAAAGGCGATTGTAGGCAAGCGGGATTTTTACGTCGCAGACCTTCTTGCACCGATGCGCAAGGGTTAGTCTGTATGCTTAGAGACTTCGTTTTGAAACAAGTTTAACTCAAAATATATTTTGAATGAAGAAGTGTTTTAGAACCTTTTGAAAACCATGCATTTGGGCGATTTTGACTTTGTAAGGGTTGGACGACCCTAAGTCTTTCAAATTTTAATCTACTTAGTCACGATGGGCGTGCATCGAAATAGCCTAAGTCTTGCACGATTTGATTCGGGTTTGTATGATTTTCAGATTTTAGATCACGTGGATTTGCACGTACCTAAGTCTTTCTTTTTATCCCTTTATGGGCCACCTAGGTGTGTGTTATGAACACTCCACTACATGGGGCGAATTTGAGCGGGAGTACGGGGCTTGCTTCGATGCAATATGCGTCCTACCTCGTGGTATGGCGTAGATGCAATGCAAACTCACGCTACTCCAAAGGGAAAACCCGAAATTAAAAGACAATGCCAAAGGGAAATTGCCGAAGGGAAATGACTTGTAAAGTAAATAGCCGAAGGGAAACGACTTGTAAAGTAAATAGCGAAAGGGGAAATATGGCTATATCTTAAGAGCGAAAAGGCTCAATTGTGTAAGTGTGTGTCGTGTATATATTGAAGGACAACGCACACGCCTTGAACCTTAAAACCCGAATCTTAAAGACATAGCCGAAAGAAATACTTTATATAGAGTATATGTAGGGGCCCTTACTTGGGTCTTGTAAATAAGAGCGAAGGCTCAATGTGTGTGCGTGCTTGAATTGAAAGACTTACACACACGACATGAAATGAAACCCAAATATAAATTGCAGTATGCCTTGACTAAGGTCTTGGGAGTAAGAGCGAAAGCTCAATGTGTGTGAGTGTAGAATTGAAGTACTACGCACACGACATAAATGAAACCCAAATATAATTGCAATAAGGCCTTTACTAAGGTCTTGGGAGTAAGAGCGAAGGCTCAATGTGTGTGCGTGTGGAAAATGGAAAGACAACACACACGACTTAATTAAAAACCCCCTTGACTTAAAATATATAAATATAACTATATATTAAGGGCTTCTTAGGCCCGTGTGTGTGCAAAAAGTGTACGACTAAGAGCGGAAAGGCTCAAGTGCGCGTGTGTGTGGGTGTGTCAAACCACGTTATTACAATCGGGGGGAGACGAAGCTCCTTTACTACAACCCCGTATCAAAATTTAATTGAATATAAAGCAAGTTAATGTAATAGACCAAGTTTAGACACTTACAAATAGCCGGTCCATGTTCAACTTGCTTGCACGTGGGCTCACGGTTCACCTTGGGCAGCCAAGAGGGGGTTATCCTAGGGGGCTTTGAGGGAGGTTCTATGGGGCACGGTTAGGGCCTTAGGGGAACTAACGTTCGGCAAAGATGGGGCTGTCTAGGGTCTGTCCTAGGTGGCTGGAAGAGGTGCAGGTCACGGCCAGGGGGGTGGTCAGGTCGGCAGGAAGGTGGTCAAGTCGGCAGGAAGGAGTCGGGCGCAGCAATCGGGCTCCTGGCGCTGGGCGCTGGGCGCTAGCGGGCGTCTGGCGCTAGGAGGGTGTCAGGGCGCGGGATGGCGTCAGGGCACGGGATGGCGTCAGGGCGCGCGGACAACGTCAGGGTGCGCCGACAGGGCGTGGGGCGCACGGCAGGCGCGGTCCGGTTAGGTTTAGGTTGGTTCAAGTCTAGGGTTAGGTTTGGTCGAACCTAGGTTGGGTTAGGGCTAGGTTTAGTTGGGGTTAGGTTCAGTTGGGGTTAGGTAGGTTCGAACCTAGGCTAGGTTGGGGTTAGGTTTAGAGGGGTGTAGAGAGAATGGCTAGGTTAGGTTAGGCTTACCTCTTGGAGCCGGTCCTTCTTGGCTTGAGCCCACGTCTCCACGGTTGCAGCCACTTGGTCCAGCCCACCTTGGTTGCAGCCCCTTGGTCTAGACCCACTTAGCCCACATGGCTTGAACCCACCTCACCCAATGAGCCCACATGGCTAGGTCTATCACTCCCTCTCTCTCCTCCCAAATATTTGCATGAACCCTTAACATGGACCCCCTCACCTCTATTTATAGAGATTTGAGGTGGGTCTTGGATTTGGGTTTGGATCCATACCCAAATCCAAACACTATTTGGATCTGGATATTGGATCTCGGATATTTTGAGATCCGTATCCGATCCAAACCCAATATTTTTATGGATACGGATATGGATATTTTGGTCCAGATCTGATCCAATCCAAACACTATTTGGATCCAATCCAAATCCAAACACTATTTGGATCGACCCAAATACTATTTGGATTGGCCCAAATCCAAACACTATTCATTACATGGATTTGGATCTAGATATATATGGTTCAGATCCAAATCAAAATTTCTTCGGACAGTCCTTCTTGGCTTCTCGAGGCGAACGATCTGTGTGGGCACTGGCTTCATCAGCGCTCCGTCTGGTGCTGGGTTTTCTCCAACTTTGTCGTTCGGACTCTGTCTCGCCGTTCTGGACTCCGTTGAGCTTTTCATCAAATGGGCTCTGCTTTCTTTTGTTTTTTTATCAGGGAGTGGCTTTTGAAGCTCTGGGCTTGAATCCTCTTCGGGCCTAGGGTCTTCTTTTGCCTTCTGTACCTGTTTTCACATTTCAAAACAGGTCGTCGTTTTGGCTCAAACGAGCTTTTTGGTGTTTCAAAGTTTTTGAAATATAGAAGATTTGGGGTGTTTACAGTTATCAAATATCGTTGTAGTTCGAAAAACCAATGGAAAAATTCGAATATGCGTCGATTTCAGAAACCTGAATAAAGCCACTCCTAAGGATAATTATCCTTTACCCAACATAGATTTGATAGTCGATAGTACTGCAAATCATGAAATGTTTTCATTCATGGATGGCTATTCAGGCTATAATCAAATCAAACTAAACCCACGAGATCAGGGTAAGACCGCCTTCACAACCCCGTGGGGCACGTACTGCTATACAGTCATGCCCTTTGGTTTGAAAAATGCCGGCGCAACATACCAATGAGCCATGACCACGATCTTCCATGATCAAATTCATGAGCTTGTAGAAGTGTATGTAGATGATCTCTTGGCGAAATCCGAAACCCGATGCACACATATCGAATGTTTACAAAAGATTTTCGAAAGGCTTAGGCTTTACCAAGTAAAGCTAAACCCTCAAAAATGTGTGTTCGGGGTAGAATCAGGTAAGCTTCTAGGCTTTATGGTGAGCCAAAGGGGAATAGAAGTCGACCCCTCTAAGTGTCGAGCCATCATAGACATGGCTCCACCCTCCAATCTCACCCAAATCCGTAGCCTCTAGGGTCGCTTATAATCCGTTCGCCGATTCATATCGAATCTAGCAACTAGATGCGAACCCTTCAACAAACTGTTGAGAAAGGGCACGAAATTCTTATGGGATGATGAATGCAAAAAGTCCTTCGAGAGACTGAAGGCATACTTGGTTAATCCCCCCGTTTTGAATCCTCCAAAGCAAGGAAAACCGCTTTTATTATACATCTCCGTGCATACAAATGCTTTAGGAGCCCTGTTGGCTCAATACGAGGATGACACCCATAAGGAGTATGCCATCTACTATATTTTGAAAACTCTCTTGGCTTATGAACGAAATTATCAAGCCATGGAGAAGACGTGCTTGGCCCTAGTCTGGGCCTGCAAGAAATTCAGACACTATTTCCTAGATCATGAGATCTGGATAGTGTCCAAGCTTGATCCAATCAAGCACTTGTTCGAAAAACCCATTCTCACGGGTAGATTGGGCAAATGGCAACTCCTTCTAATGGAGTATGATTTGAAATACCATCACCAGATCTCCATTAAAGGGCAAGCCCTAGCAGATTACGTGGCTGAGTTCCCCTTAAGGGACGCATATCCCACTCTTGTCGAAATGCCTGATGAAGGCATATTGCAAAACCATTTTAAAAACTACATTTTGGCAAATTCTTTCGAAAACCAAGTATGGAAGATGCACTTCGACGGGGCACGAAACCAACGAGGGGCTGGTGCTGGGGTCATCCTAATCTCCCCTGAAAAGGGTGAGATTCCCATAGCAGGCCGCTTAGATTTCGAATGTTCCAACAACGTAGCTAAGTATGAAGCACTCATACAAGGCTTGAGGATTTCGAAAACTCTAGGGGCATCATGCATCGAGGTCTTTGGAGATTCGCTCCTTGTCATAAACCAGGTTTTGAAAATTTGGCAAGTACGTACTGAGAAACTACTTCCATATCACGAGTTGGCCACTCGATTGGTCCAGTCCTTCCAATCGTGTAAACTCACACACATAGGAAGAGAGGACAATGGCATCGCCGATGCCCTCTCCTCCTTGGGTTCAGCCCTGAAGGTCGATCCCATTTCAGGGACCAGATCTTTGGAAATATGGCATGCGCCCCACCCATCCACACACGACTTGGATATTTGCCAAAACAACCCAGAGTCTATTGAAAAACCCTGGTTTTATGACATAAAACAATTTTTAGAAAATGGGGGATTCACCGAGGATGCCACATCCAAAGATAAGGCATTCATTCGTAAGATTTCGACCCGATACACCATTCTGGGTGGGGTCTTATACAAAAAAAGTTTTACCGGCATTCTGCTTAGGTGTATCGACTTAGAGGAGGCTAGGATAGTGATGCACGAGTTCCACGATGGAGAATGTGGAGGTCATGTTAATGCCAACATGATGGCAATGAAAATACTTAGAGGGGGCTATTTTTGGTCCACCCTAAAAAAGGATTGTCACGATCATGTTAGGAAGTGTCATCCATGTCAAGTGCATGGGCACGCCATTCATATCCCATCATCTGCATTGCATTCCGTGGTCAGCCCCTGGCCATTTACCATGTGGGTGTTTGACATTGTAGGCCCAATATTTCCAAAGGCCTCGAATGGGCATCGATTTATTTTAGCAGCCACGGAGTATTTCTCCAAGTGGGTGGAAGCCATTTCCCTAACCAATGTGATGGGGCAACATGTGGTGGCTTTCATCCGAAGGAATATCTTGGCTCGATTTGGGGTTCTACGAGACCTTGTGTCTGATAATGGCATCCCATTCAAGAACGAGCGGATGGTTAAGTTGTGCAACACGTATGGCATAACTCACCACTTCTCCTCGCCCTACTACCCTCAAGGCAACGGCCAAGCCGAAGCCACGAACAAGACTCTCATTAGCATAATTGAGAAAACCTTAGAGAAGGGTAGGACGTGGCATGAGAAGCTGGATGAAGCCTTATGGGCTTATAGGACTTCCATCCGGATTCCCACGAATGCCACACCATTCGAATTGGTCTATGGCACAAACGCCATTCTTCCCATTCATACTCAACTGCATTCATTCCATACATCCATAGCACTCGACCTCCCCCTAGAGACTCTCATTAGCATAATTGAGAAAACCTTAGAGAAGGGTAGGACGTGGCACGAGAAGCTGGATGAAGCCTTATGGGCTTATAGGACTTCCATCCGGATTCCCACGAATGCCACACCATTCGAATTGGTCTATGGCACAAACGCCATTCTTCCCATTCATACTCAACTACATTCATTCCATACATCCATAGCACTCGACCTCCCCCTAGAGATGCTTCAGCATGCTAGGATGGCCGAACTAGATTTGCTAGATGAGAGGCGACTCCTTGCCATGGATCACGCTCGTGCATACCGGCAAAGGATAGCCCGACATTATAGCAAACACATGAGACCTCGCCACTTTGAAGTGGGAGATCTGGTCTTAAAAACCATCCATCATCGTGGCCCACACCCCCTGGGCAAGTAGCGCCCCAACTGGGATGGACCCTATGTTGTACGAGCAACCACTACGAACAATTCGTATTGGTTGATCGATGTGGAAGGTAGGAATTTAGCAGATCCTATCAATATTCAATACTTAAAGAAGTATCATGTGTAGAATCTGGATTAAATTCCATTTTTTCGAAAAATTTTGGGGATAGCTGCCCTGAGACATGAGAATAAGGTGCAAAGGCAAACTCGTGTGACCCTGAGTGAGAGAATTCGCACTTGTGAAAGAGCGGAGTCTTCAAAATCGTGGTTACATTTCAAAATCCTTCTTCTTACAAAGAAAGGCCTAGTTCAACATAGCAAGATACTTGCAAGTGGTACGTGCTATTTCTAAATAGGCTGATCTGGAATGGATCGAGTGTAGGCTTGGGATAAGTCCTCCCCTCTTCTCTTCTCTTTCCAAAAGGAAAACAAAGGCCCAAACAAAAGGGAATTTCCCACTCAAAGTATCTTTCCAAAAGAAAGAAACCAGAATTCAAAAGGAAAAATCGATTCTCTTGTAAAAAAGAGGGATTAAAGAAAAAAATACTCCCAAAGGGAGACCCTCTATGAAAGAAGGAAAAAGAGGCCAAAAAGCTCAAAAAGAGCAGTTTTCTGCCTTCTATGCCTCAAACCACGGGACGCTTCAGAAGGGACCGTGATATCTCTTTCCCATCCCTGGCTTATCCCAAGCTAAAACATGGTTCATTTCGAGGAATCCTAAAGTAAAAATAGGATTTACTTACTTCAATTTCATCTTGTTTGAGAATTCGACGCTTCGAGTAAGGCATAGGAATTTGAAATACAGCTTATTTTCTTATAAAACCTCCGCTAGATAAGCGAGTGTTAAGACTCAAACAAGGGAAAACACGAAGAGCTCGAGATCCTTAGGATCGAGGTTCAAGACAGTTGTCCCTTTTGTAAATAACTTTTGTAAATAAATTTTGAAAATCGAACATCGAACAACATAGGATTTTGCTCACTTGGAGCAGTAGGCCTTGTAAGTCTCTAGAGTTCGACCACATCTGGTCTTTGGGAGGTTGCCACTCTTGGTACCACACCCATGTCATTTGCTTTCCACGCATGGTACTTGCATGAACATGATCCCATTTAGGACCAGATTCCATGTAAAACCCTTTGGCGTGATATCTCCTCCTACCAGAGTTTGTAAATTGAGATTTTGCTAAAAATTGGGATGATTCTTCGTGGATAGATCTAGGGAGACATTGAAAGGGGTGTTTGTCATCTTTTGCCCTTATCCAAATCAATTTGGACAAGGCCAAAGAGGGGCATCTGTAAACACCCCAAAATCCCACGAATTCCTCGAAACAACCTGGTTTTGTAAAAGCATCATCCAACATAAACTCGAAAAATTTGTCTTTTTATCCTCATCACAAATAAAACATTGTCCAAACCACCGAGGGGCCACATAGAAAACCAGTTTAGGAGAAGGCGGGCATGCATGTTCACACCTCTCAAGCAGCCAATTAGCTTTCATGCTTCTTTACTTCCATCTTCCTCTTTGTAAACACCCCGAAATCCCACGAATTCCTCGAAACAACCTGGTTTTGTAAAAGCAGCCCCAAAGGGCCATTTTGAGTCTGGAAACCCAGGAGCCTTCCAGACAACCCTGTACATATGTTTTGAACTCTGTATTTCAAAAATACATAATATGGCTTTTGAAAACCCTTTTAAAACATGTTTTGAAACCCTGAAGCAGCTTGGCCTAATCCAGATAGGACCAGGAGAGCTAAGAAGAGCCCGGAACAGGAGCACCTGTCAAGCCCGGCACAGCAACTCTTGTATCAAATTCACACCCCCAGGATCTCGAACGTCCAAGACCCTGTTATCATCGAAACCTTGTTTGAAGTCATCTCCGGAAGGCGAAAACAGAGGCGGACGATCATGTTGGCGAAGACCCAACGCAGACGGAGCACTGATGCTGTCAGGCCCCGCACAAACCGTTCGTTTTGAATACAGCTCGAAGGAGTCAGAGTTCAGTTTGGATTGGATCTGGACCATATATATCCAGATCCCAATCCAAACCCATGTATGGACTTGGATTTGGATTTAGATTCAAAAATCCAATCCAATATCCATATCCATGGCCCACATCACCTTCTCATAAATGGAGGTGGGGCCCACTTGAAATTCACGTGGGATTATGGGCATGAGAGAGAGTGGGGATGGATAAGATCAAGTGTGGTTGTAATTAAGCTTGACTTGTGTGTCAAGTTTGGGGTTAATCATGTAGGTTAGCCTAATTGAATGGGTTTAAGCTTGTAATTAGCCAAAACCTAACCTAGGGCTGCACCAACATGATGTGGTTAAGGTCTATGGGCCATGCAAAGGGAGCTCCTTCACCTAAACCTAACCCAAAATACCTAATCCTAACCTTCCACCCTAATCTGCCCCTAATCTAAGCCTAATCACCTAACCCACTTCCCTAATCCTTCCCTAAACCTAGGTTAATTTCCCTAAACCTAGTCTAATCCTAGCCTAATCACCTAACCTAGCTCACTAAACCTCACCCTAGAACCCACCCACCTAACCAAACCCTAAACCCCTAAACCACCCCTAGCCCACAACCTACCCAAACCACTAGTATCTAAAATATCTGGCCCTACCCTTTCCAGCCCACCTTATCATCATACCACCCTACCTAAACCACCTAACCACTACCCCAAAACCAGCCCTAACCGACCTACCCATCCCTATATAACCCCCCCCCCCCCTTGGGGGCGGGTTCCATCATCTAACCGCCTCACCCATCCCAGCCGAGTCCCCTCCTTCCCCAAGTCCAGCCGAATCCCACCTGCTCCACCTGCTCCACCTGCACCACCACCTGCTCTCCATCCCACCACCACCTGCACCGCCACCTACACCACCACCTCCCAGCCGAACACCACCGCCTGCCCAACTCCCTTCCAGCCGAGCGCCACCCTCTTCTTCACCCGGTAAGTCCCCTACACCATACCCTGCTACTTCTTCACTCCCTCTCCACTCTCAGCCTCCTAATCCACTCCCCTACCACTCTAACATCAGCCCTTACACTCGCTGCCACCCTTCCCACTTAGCTGAACCCACAACACCCTAAATACCTGCCACCACCGAACTCCCCTAGTCGGCCACTTCAACCGACTGTCGTCCCCTTCATTCGGCCAGCCATCCGCCAGCCATCACCCTCTCATTGCTAGCTCCTTCCCTTAGTGCCATATTTCCTTAGTAACCTTACTTAGGTCCTTTAACCCAACACACCAAAAATGACCCATCTCTAGTGGCCGGCCACCTTCAAGGCGCCTCTTCCGCGCACCAAGGACCTCCGGCCAGCACCTCTTGCCGTTCACCCTCACGGAGCTCCCTTTTGCAGCCCAAGGCGAAGGCCAAGCCCACGCTCAAGCAAGGCATCTACGGACCAGCTACTAGTAAGTGCCTAACTCGGTCTTTAGTTGTATACTTGCTTGAGATTTAATTCGATATGTGGTTGTAATAACGGAGCATAGTCTCCTCCCGCTTGTAATAACGTGGCTTGGCACACCCACACACGTGCACTCTCCTAGTTGTGCACGATTTTGAACACAGACGGGCCTAATCAGCCCCTAATACATAAGTAAATACATATACTTTCATTTTGTAGGGTTTTGCTTAAGTTGGGTGTGTTGTCTTTCAATTCAAGCACTCTCACACACATTGAGCCTTCGCTCTTATTTGAAAGACCCAAGTAAGGGCCGACCTATACTATTTGGGTTTCATTTCATGTCGTGTGTGTAAGTCTTTCAATTCAAGCACTCTCACACACATTGAGCCTTCGCTCTTATTTGAAAGACCCAAGTAAGGGCCGACCTATACTATTTGGGTTTCATTTCATGTCGTGTGTGTAAGTCTTTCAATTCAAGCACTCTCACACACATTGAGCTTTCGCTCTTACTCCCAAGACCTTAGTCAAGGCCTATTGCAGTTATATTTGGGTTTAATTTCATGTTGTGTGCGTAGTACTTCAATTCAAGCACTCACACACATTGAGCTTTCGCTCTTACTCCCAAGACCTTAGTCAAGGCCATACTGCAATTTATATTTGGGTTTAATTTCATGTCGTGTGTGTAAGTCTTTCCATTCAAGCACGCACCCACATTGAGCCTTCGCTCTTATTTGCAAGACCCGAGTAAGGGCTCATATACATACTCTATATACATATCTCCCTTCGGCATTTATATTTCAAGTCATTTTCCTTCGGTTATTTCCCTTCGATGATTTCCCTTCGGTTATTTCCCTTCGGTTATTTCCCTTTAGTATTGTCTTTACATTCGGGTTTTCCCTTTGGAGTAGCGTGAGTTTGCATTGCATCTATGCCATACCACGAGGTAGGATGCATATTGCATCAAAGCAAGCCCCGCTCGAATTCGCCCACGTAGTGGAGTGTTCATAACACACAAACTAGGTGGCCCGAAAAGGGATAAAAGGAAAGACTTAGGCACGTGCAAATCCACGTGATCTAAAATATGCAATCGCATCTAAAAGACCTGAATTAGACACCTCGAACCGCTTCGTAGACTTTCTCTCCCAAAACTCGATTTTTGCAAAGCGTACAGACTGACCCTTGCGCATCGGTGTAAGAAGGTCTGCGACGACAAGAGCTCACTTGCTCACAGTCACCACGATTAGAAGTCAGTTTTAAATATATCTTCGCTAGCTTAGGTAAGCTAGCTGGCACACCCTGTTTGCATAAATAGGCCTTAGACACACGAGAGGATCCGTTCCAAGCCCTGAAAGGGTGAGAAGCGGGGATTTTTCGCGCGTCTACACTCTTCATTTCTGGCTTTCTTCTTGTTGTTCTTTTATGACAAGTAGCTCTCTCTTTCGAGGTAAACTCGATTGAGAGCACAACAATTGTGTGTGTTAGGGAGATGGAATCTGCACAACGACTGCCATCCTTTTATGATATGAGAGAAAGAGATTTCTTTATACCCCAAAAATAATTGGCTCTTAATATTTTTTTCTTTTTTCTCTTTTTTTATTGACGGGATGTCGAAGCCAAGAATGCAAGTCCTGGAAACGGGACTCACGCCCTGTGCTTTTTAGAGACTCGGTGGGGCATTCCTTATATTTTCTTGAAAATTTAAAGAGTATTGTATTGATCTTTTGCATCTTTATTTTCTTTTTCAGATTTTGGGTGAAGCAGCTGATTCACGTTGCCCACCACCACCGGATTCTGTTACCATACTGTTTCCCGACCATGTTCTGATGATAGCAACGATAGTTCTGATGAATGAACTTATCAAAGGCTGTTCGTCTCTGGATCACCAACTTAAACTTACTGTTAGTCTTCGCCTGGACCAGTTTTCTCGACAATTCAAGTTTTTATTTAAATCTGATTTTTATTTATTTATAATTTTTTCAAGAATTCACGTAGTCCACTTGATGAGAAAAGAGGCTCAGTTGTTACTGTATGCCTTTTCCAAGACCTTTAGTTTTTTTTTTTTTTCCAATTTTACCTTGTTTTACGTGAAATTTCGTCTTCAGTCACAGTCGGGTAAGTTGGGTTGACCCGAGACCAAGCTGGTCGGGTAATGATGATGTCTTCGTTTGTGACTTGCTGCAATTTAGGTCGCAGACGAAAAAATGGGTTGAAGCCGAAATAGCGTGACTCGTAGATTGCCATTCCTCATGTGGCATGGAGTATCAAAGACGGCGGGGCAGAATAGATATTTCAACCTCTTCGCGAAACAGAAGGAAAAAAGAAGAGTAAAACACGAAAATGCTGGTGGGCTCCAGGGCTATCCATATTGAAGGCAGAAAGAAGCGAGAGGCGAGGCCTCAGTCACGCTACGTCTTTTGGGAACGGTTCAACAGCTCAACCCTACGCCCTCTTTACTCAACAGACACGAGATACGTCACTTCTGTGCATTTGCTACGTAATCGAAGGGCAGGGCATATGGGTTTGCTTCACTCGACCTAGCGCAAGAACCAAACCGGTTTAGTATCGAACCTGAACCAAAGCAATTAGGCTCAAAATAGTCTTCACCTGTTCACAAAGAAGGTCTGCAAATGGATCTGAAAAGAACATATATAAACTTTTGTAACCAGAAGGTTACCTCATTGGGCAAACGCCAATGCTGTTCGTGGGGAGTTCAACTCTTAGAGGGTGTACGCGTTTTTTGTGTTTGTAAAAACATATAAACTTGATCTTAAACAGGTACCTAAGTACACAAGTGAGCGTAGCAAGGACTCATACTGTCCTGTGCCCGAACCAATAAGACGCCGTCACTATAATGCCAATACAGTGTGGGTCCAAACCCAAGGAAACCAATCTGCTCAGGAACCAAGAACCGAACTGAAACGATGGAGTGTGGGTCCAAGCATTTCTTTTTCCTCGAAAGGCAATGAAGACACGGCAAGTGTCAACAAGCCGGCGAAAGGCACGATACGGAAGGAAGACGGTGTGAAACGGTCACCCACAAGACGACGTCTTCCCGATAGCGCCCATTTCGGGCCCCGCACCATCCTGATCGGTGCGTCCCGGCCGCCCCTGACGAACCGCCATGCACGTGTCTTCCGCTGCAGTTGCCACGAAGGCGCTCCTTATGCCGCCTCGCTGGATAGCTGGGGAAAGGTGTGCAGTTTGACCGCGCCGATCGCTCCGTTTCCACCCCTCCCGCTATAAAATACCCCCTTCGCCTTCGCATTCTTTTTATCCCACCTTCTCCCTCGAACTAACGAGTCTGAATCCATCGCACTGCCTCTCATCTCGTTCTACTTTTGGGTTTCTTTGTCTATGTCTCCGAGATCCAAGTGCGGAGGAGGCTCTGCGGCCGGAACCGGCCTGTCAAAGGAAGTGCATTACAGGGGCGTGAGGAAGAGGCCGTGGGGGAGGTACGCCGCGGAAATCAGGGATCCCAGCAAGAAGAGCCGCGTGTGGCTGGGGACGTTTGATACGGCCGAGGAGGCAGCCCGGGCTTATGATACTGCGGCGAGGGAGTTCCGTGGTTCGAAGGCCAAACTGAACTTCCCGTCTCCGGCTTACGCGATTCCGATCCCTGTTGCTCCTCCTCCTTCCGACGCTAACGATAACCACCGGAGCCCTAGCGAAAGCAGCACCGTGGAGTCGACAAGCCACGGATCGGTCGGCGAGAAGAGTTTGTTGAGGCATCCACAGCCTTTCGATCTTGACCTACGACATCAGCATGCCAGATCAGTCCCTGCGCCGGCACCAGCGCCCGCTGCTGTTGGGTGTTTCTTTCCTTTGCATGCACACGCCACGACCATCCCACTTGCTCATCCTTTCTATTTCTTCGAACATCCGCTCCTTCCGTCCTTGGACAAGCGGCCTACCGTCGTTGCTGCAGCGGCTGCCTTCCGTCCGGGTGTCGCTGGCCTCAGCGCAGACGCCTTTCAAAGCGGCCATAACACTGCCGGCGGCGGTGCCGTACATAGCGACTCGGACTCGTCTTCGGTCGTTGTGGACCTTCCGCACCGACCCATCCTTGATCTCGACCTTAACCTCCCTCCGCCGGACTCCGCCTAACCGCCGTTGCTTTTTGCAGATCTCCGGCTAATTCAACACTTTTTACCTCTTTCTCTTTCTCTGAGAGGCTTGATGGTTTTCCGCCTCTTCATTGAACGCTTCCTTTTGCACTTCGCGTCTTCCTCCTTTTTTGCAGGGCGATCGAATTCTCCCGGCTCGTCATAAGGTTATATGTACATAGATCTCCAGATCGATCTGTTTAATCTTTTTCTTTTGTTTGATTTTGGGGCACCGTAGAGTTCTCTTACTTGAATGAATGTAATCGGGACTCTTTTTGTCACTTAACCCTTTACATTTATTATAAGATACGAGCAAAACGCTCGCTTTTAGATATCAACAGTCCTTCCTTCACTACCCCGTCCGGTTCCGGCGTACTTCCAGAATTTTTTTTTACCTTGGGTTTGTTTTGCGTTTTGGGGACAATTGATTCCGGTTGCGGTTTTGGCGGGGTAGCGTCGGCGACTGACCGAATCGGGGGCTGTCCCGTGGGCCGTAACTAATCCGCTTTAGGGATTCGCGAGCGAAGCACACGTGTCTTGTATCGTCTGGCCTAGCGTTGTATGCGTGCAAGCGACGTCATGGCGGGACCTTTGCACGGAAAGGGAGCGCCGGCCGCGTTTTATGGGGCCATCCTCTTTTCCTTATGACGTGTCTTGCTTGTATGCCCATGCGCATCTGTATGATGGTAATGGTGGTTATGATCCGTTTTCTTCGATATCGATGGTGATGGCGATTCTTTTCTATTCTTTTATTCTTGACATGACATTAATGGGAGGATGGTTCCTCGTAACGTTTGAGGGTGAAGCTATACACGACTTAGTAGTAAAATACGGTACAATGTATACGAAATAAATTAAAAAGAAAAAGTTACATAGACAAAATATATACATATATAAGAGATAGAAAATACATCGTAAATGTTCACACCCCATCCCACTCATTCTCAAACTTATTTACAGTTTTCAACCAAACAATGATTTTTTAAGTAAGATGGTTG
This sequence comes from Brasenia schreberi, assembly GCA_036023115.1. Taxonomy (NCBI): domain Eukaryota; kingdom Viridiplantae; phylum Streptophyta; class Magnoliopsida; order Nymphaeales; family Cabombaceae; genus Brasenia; species Brasenia schreberi. Next base: position 32,296,109 of record JAYKKT010000092.1, on the reverse strand, counting down.
AAATCTTCAAATAGATTAAGGATCATTGAATTGTGTTCCCTCTCTTTCTCTCAGTAATATATACAATATAGAAATAGTCTTAAATGTTTATGTTTTACTCATGCACAAATCTATTTTATCATTTCAATAGTTGGATCTTTGAAATGAATAATTGAACTGTTAAAATAAAAAATTTATTACTTAAAATACAAAAATATACTTTTAGTTCAAATCTCAATCGTTGAGCATTTATCACATATATATACCCTTTAATCCTGAACTTGACATCTACATTTGAGCCAGGAAAGATTTTGAGTAAACATGTAAAGACAACAGCTTTTCTTTCTTATGCTATCAATTGAAGTTTTTTGCTTTAAGTTTCCTACTTATTTTACATTGCCCTTTTGGCTTTGTTGTGTTAGTTAAGTTAGATAACTGAGTTTTGCGTTTGAGAGGTACATTCACATTTTCTACTGGTGCCGGTTGATTAATTACGTGTTGCACAATATCGGCCATGATGTAGAAAGAGAGAATGCACTTTTGTTCACAATTGAGTAGGCTGAACTGTGGAGTTTTATAGTGTGTGTGTGTGTGTGCATGTGCAACACATGCACTCTCGCCGATGATCCTACAAACCGAGTGATGGATAGGAAGCAATTGGGTGACTAGCAGCTCCAGCGCTTTCCGATGTGTTTTACTTGCATTAAAAACATTTTTGCACCAACACATTTCATGAATCATGATTGAGTATTACTAGATCAAAGTTATCAACTTAAGAAAATGAGATGTGCTTGGATTCACATATTAACAATTTTCATTTATTTTATAGTCATCGACAATATTACAAGTTATATACGAAATTATATTTATGTATCTTGTGGTCTGGGTTGAAAATTGCCGTGTTACATACTTGCATGTAAAATGGTGTGTGTTTCAACGTGTGGATGCATGTCATGGTCATGTATGATGATGATGGTAAGCGTAATGATGGTGGTGGGACGAAGTAGACAGCGCGCCGGGTGGCCGGGGTGACGGAGGATGACGTGTGCGGGAGAGTGGCAGGAAAGTCGGGGTTTGGGGCCCACCAAAGGGAGTCAAGTCGGCCAAGCAACCGCCAAGAAGTGAGCCGACTGACTCCCTGACCCCATCGGTCCTCACCTCACGCGGTGGGCGGAGCGTCGTTTTCCAAGCCTCTAAGTCTTAACACACCGGTTAGGTTAAACTAAACTCGAAGAACCCACTGCTCTTCTCGTTCGAGCTGCGGGTTAGATTGATTGACCTCATTGAAGGCCTCTCTACCCAGCTTGTCTCCAACGTCCCTAAAACTTTACCGTGTCGTTTCCTGTTATGGGTTCAAAGAGTGAGGCTTCGCTCGCTCGCGCGCGTGTGTATATAATAATTCATCGACACGAGAGAGAGGGAGTAGTTGAGTGTTTATTCTGCGTTTGTGTTTGCCTTCATTACTACAGTAGAATTAATTGTTCTCCTCCATCTTCCTTGCGGGCTTTATTTCTATCGATTCCCTTTTCAGCCAACCGGCTCGTCATTAATGGCTGCTTGGCATCCCCCGTCCCACTGCCTCGAACTCTTTCTCCTTTGCGTGTTTCTCTTTTCTTTGTTTGCTTTTCGATCATGCTGCTCATTGGTCCTCACGATGGATCGACAGTCGAGATTTCGTCCTCTTTGCTGATCGAGAGTCGAGATTCTCTCTCTACAGTTACAGTCCCGACTCCTCTCTCTCTCTCTCCCCTAATGAGATTGACTAAGGTCAAAGCGTTGTGATTTGGCCCGTGGTGAAATTCTTCGCCAGCGTTAGGCCAAGAAATAAGTTGGCGGGGAAACGTAACAGTAGGATCAGTAGTTATCCATGTGGTGAAATGTAACCTTCCAATAAATATGATCAATTAGTTAATTAACATCCCTTCAAAGTTGGTCGTCCATTGTAGTTTGATTTAGCTCTTTATGAAACTCTGGGCATTTATTATAAGTGCAATGCGTTCTAGGGAAAAAGCCTCGTGAAAACTAACCATACGATTGTGCTACGAATTCCTGATAAATCGACCATGTTTTAATTGACAAAAAAAATTGGGCCAATGTTTTTCTGGATGTTTATAAAACAATATTGTTGGTAAGTTATAAAATACAATTTATTTAGTAAAAGCATAAGCAAAACAATGGATCCCTATTGACGTAAATCTTGTATAGAGTTCAGGCCGCTTCACCTGGGTTAGTGTAGGAAATAGATCGACCCAACTAATCAGTTTGCGTTACATGAACCATACTGTTGTTTTTCAAGCCAACCCAAACCCGACCCATAACAATCCAATAAAACTTGCAAATCTAGACAACCCTTTCTTTAGTTGAGGATCCATGTGGACAAATCTATTTCGTTTGAAATTTCATCAGTGATCCATATGTGTTGCTTGAGTTTTTGCACTAGGAGAAACGGCTCTCCACCATGCCAAAGCAGTGGTGGATCTAGAACCTTCTTTGGGATGGGTGAACTGTCTATTCGACCATTTAAGGTGGGGCGAACTATAAATAGTAGCCTTGGACCGTGTAAACTTTTCATAGCCTCTCCACCATTGTGCCAAGGCCCGCATTTGATTATGGGTACTTCCAGTTCCATGGTCCGAGTTCTCCAGCAAGGCATGTCCTCAACCTTTAAAATAACAAAAAACTGATATTGAACAATGCTTATTTCCTCATTGATTACGGATATAACACAGCATGAAAACGCTTAGTGATGAAAGGAGACCATGTGTTTTACAGTATGTAACGATTGGTTAGTCAAAATCGGAGTCAAATTTCAAATTAAATAGTTTTCCAAAAGATCCGAATTGAATGAAAATATATTGAATTGGAAGATTTTCTATAAAAAAATCAAATAAGAATGCTTCCGAAAATTTGAATCCGAACTGTCTAAAAATTAAATAAGAAATTACATTTGCATCCGAACTGTTCTTTTCTCTGTTGATTCAATCAAGGCATTTCGAAAAGCATGGTTTGTTCTTTCTCCAATTGGCTGTCATTTGCATTTTTGACGCCCTCGTGAAGAAATGTATATTTTAGATGAAGTTTTTGTTACTTATTTACTAAAAATGAAAAGCTTTCTTTGAATTTTTTTGAAAGGGTTAAACATTTTACCATCAAACTTGCGGAATAGCACACAAGAAACTTACCTAATTCAACATATATGACTTCCAAGATAACTTAACGCCGTGTCTTTGCGTTCACTTGCGAATCCCATTTGAATTCTCGATTATAGAAATTCAAATCAAAATGGAATTCACCTCCACCATGCAAGCCAAATTCGACAGTCCTTAGGCGATTCGAATCCTCTGAACTTGAGAGAACCCAATTTGTCTTCTCAAAGGGTGCAAAAAAGAATTCACATGAAAATGAATCTTTTTCCAAGCATTAATCTCTTTCGCAGACACAAGTTAAAAACACCAAATCATCTAAAACTGCGTGCGCTTACGCGGCTGTTCAAGGTATACTTTCAAAAGCACAAGTTAGAGAGAAAGCACTTTAAATTAGATGGTCTTCTGTGAACAACTTAAATATAAGCATGATAATCTACATTTTTGTCTAAAACGTCACCGGCTTTCTCTTTTTCCTTTTGGTAAAATGTACAAGTTTGTGTGTATATATATATATATAGAGAGAGAGAGAGAGAGAAAGAAAAATAGAAACGGTAGTAAATAACATTCTTAAAGATCTTCGCCATTTGATAATTGCTATCAACATTGATATTTAAATGAAAAATATAAAAAAGTGTTATTTTACTTTTTGTAGAGATATTAAATGTATCTAGTATTAAATTTTCTTTTTCTTTAAAGATATCAAACATCAAACAATTGCCATTTTTAAGGAGATTTGAACATGATTAAATATTCCCATGGACTATGCTCCCACTTTCTCTCTCCCTCTTTGTATATATATATATATATATATATATATATATATATATATATATATATATATATATAAAGAGGGTGAGAGATTTATATATAGAGAGGAGGGTGTTTTGGATGCATAATATATTTTGATGCATAATCTTTCACTAACATTTCTTGTTCGATCTTTGAGATTGATGATGAGAATTTGAATAACTTTTCATTCAATGCACATATATGTATTAAATAAAATCTCCACCGACCATATAAAAAATTGATAGAAATATTAGTGTATATATAACTCAGATGGTGCATCTTATCCCCGAACGCGAATCTGATCTTGGTTGGGTATTTTTCCCAGGGGTCGGGTCAATATTGTCATCCCCAGTATGCGGTCTGCCTAACACCTAAAAAACAAAAGTGACCGCTTATCCCCATGGTGCGCGGACCTGGCTCGTTGGGGTTCCTGCTTGCTTCCTCCTCACGCAGGAAAAGTGACCACTTACCTAGTGAATTAAAAGGAAAAAGAAAGTACTTTTTTTGTCGAAACTTGTATGAAATTGCTAGTTTGTTGATATATTAGTTTTTAAACAAGAAGGAACAACGTCAGCTCCAAAGCAAACTTCCGTAGTCAAGCCAAAGATATTTCATGAAGCCACCTAAAGGATCCAACACTAAAAACGCATATATGCATGCGTTTTTAGTGTCGAATGATTAGGGCATGACCTAGGGAAGAATGCTTCATCGGCCCCGAAGCAGAGCTCATGCTTAATGGGCTGCAAGCTCGACGAGCCAAATATATGTATGACCTTGCTCACCAAATTCTTAAACTTAACATGCTTTATTTGTCACACCCGCTCGGGTCGCGACCACGACCCGGCCTGAGCCGATGCCACACGGCCGCTTCTCGCGCGGGCGTGATGGTAAGTAGTAATCAAATACAATACTAATTTAATTCAAACTCAATAAATATCTAACTGAAATAAATATTCATATCGAAGTTCTAAACAACACGTCCAAAATGGTACGGGGCCCACGTAACAATAACCCCGAATAAAAGACTTTCTAAATCATTCAACACTTATCATGCCATCTGAAATAAAAATATAGGTCTATCAAACTCATACACTGCTCCGTGTGCCTTCGAAGTGTTAGCTTCAGGATGAGCTGTAAAACAATAGGGTGAGCAACTATACATAGCTTAGTAGGGAGGTTAAACATCTTTAAACAGAAAACATACTAAAAGCATGCATAGTTTCACAATCATTTCATAACAAAGCATATTTACCTTGAAATCATGATATCAAATTCATACGCACACACTCACACACACATAATTAGTTTCGATAATTACAGCCTATACTGTGTCTGCCCCAAAGGCCACGGGAGTCGTCTGACCCTCCCTAACGTGACTTCGGTAACCCCGTCTATGACGGTAACCACGCCGACTCTCATGAAAGAGTGCTCGGAAACACACCTTGTATTCACCCCAAGCCGGATTGCCCGAGGGACCTGTAAGTCTCTAGAGACCCTACACAAACCACACAAGTACGGCTCGTATTTACACATCATTACATTTCTAAAACCAATTACAGTTCATCACATTCACAAATTATATCCAGATCCACAATTATCCAAAATCAAACTCATATCCACACAACATTTAAATACCATGTTCATACAACACATGCATATCAAAACATGCTCTTTATCAAACAATGTCATAAACATGTTCTATTTGAAAAGCATATCAAATAACCCATAATTACGAATAACATTTCACAAATATCAATAAAATATTTATCAATCATGCATATTTAAATCTATCTAAAACAGTAAAATCACTTGTAGCATGGTTCTGTAAAAGAATGCATAACCCCCTACCTGAAGGAGCGCTAAGATCTAGTCCCCAAGTTACTGGCCCACTCTTATCACCACCAAATCCTCCAATTTTAATCTCTAAATAATTTCACATAATTAAAATATTAGAATTTATTTAACTAAGAGTCTAACGCAACAAACCGTATCTGAATCGGATCCCAAACCCAATCTGGGTTCGTTTAAGCTATCCGAGATCCAAATTGATACCCATATCCATATCTGATCCGAATGAGTGACACAATAGGTGTCTTGTGTCACCGTGTCAACAGAGAACCTTTAACTACTGACACGGGTCTTGTTTCTAACCTAGAAACTCATTTAAAGATACGACCCAAACTTGACCCATTTTCGACACAAAACCCGACACAGAACCTATTTTGACATATAATTGGTTTTTAACCTGCGACACGAGGACACTACACGAACCAGTGTTGATTCATGACATTTTAGACACAACACGCCGTGTCCATCACGGACACGAGGGAACTCCCAAAAGAGCCGATTCCTTTTTTTTTTTCCTTTTTTTTCGACATCGATTTCATCGGTTTTCAACGAATAGTAACCGTTTCTGGCCAAATCGACACCATCGACTTACCTATCCTACCAAAATACTTAGTTCTACCTCAAACCTTTGATCAAAGTCCAAAACGATGATTTTCAATAAGTTTTTCATCAAAAATTAGGAAAAAATAAAAATTAAAAAAATAGGTGAACTCACTGGATTTCGGCTGACTCCTCACATTTTTTGGCTAGTTCGAGGCTGCCCCAGCTCCCTTGAGAATGCACTATGCCCTAGACATGGGCGTTACTGTACTGGCTGTGTAGTAACGCTTAACATTACATTCTACCCCCCCTTAAAGAAATTATGTTGTGAAATACATTATGAAGATTGGATAGAAAAGTCGGTAAAGCTATTTACGATAAACTACGGGACCTAATCGGCGAAGTAATCGATAGGTCCGATAAACTTGGGTGTAAGCTTCCTTGATTACCTCGAACTCTTCCGACACCGTCGTAGGCGTACTTCGCAGAATACATGATCACCTTCTTCAAATTCCAAAGGTCGTCTTCGTTTATCGGCTCTTAACTCGACGGCGTACTACGAGTCGTCCTCGCATCTTTTCTTCGTATCATCTTCACTTTTACGTGTATCTGTGTTGCACAAGATCGGAGGACCAATAGTCATACTCTCTCCATCCACGGTACCAACACAAAGGTGTTCGGCATCGTCTCCCATAAAGTGCTTCATAGGTGCCATTCACATGCTCGAATGAAAACTATTGTTGTAAGTGAATTCTATCAAAGGCAGAAATTCATCCCAACTCCCTTCTTGTTCTAACACACAAGCACGCAACAAGTCTTCCAACAGGCCGGGTGTTCTCTGCAATAAATGACCATCGGTGCGGATGGTATCTGAGGAACTCAAATCGCAATTTAGTCCCCGTGGCTTCTTGTGGAACTTTGCGAGTCTTGACGTAAACCTCGGATCTCTTGATCGAAATTATGACTTGGAGGCACACCATGAAAGTCTAACAACTTCATTGATATATATCGGGTTAAACGTTCTCCATTGATACTTAATATTGATCGGCAAGAAATGCGTACCGACTTTGTAAAGCCTATCAATAATAACCCATATAGAACGATTGTGACCTTTCCTAGATCTTGGAAATCCCGCGGTATTGACAATCCATTGAGATATGTCATCCTACTTCCCTCTGGAATAGTCAAAGGTTACATGTAACATACCGGCCAGGTCCTTTGGTGTTCCACCTTTGGCCTTGACGGACAAGAAACGAGGCATACGTTCTGTGACTATCTCTTCTTCATTCTTGGCCACCAAAAGCGATCGCTTTCAGTCTTGATACATCTTCGTCATCTCCAGGATGCATACTCAAATTACTTGTATGAGCTTCATCCAAAAATCTCTCTTGAGTTCGGGATCATCAGTGGTATACAAACTCTCCCTTGAACAAAATTCCATTAACACCTTGAGATCCTTCTAACCTCCCGATTTCTTTATGACCTTGCTTGTTGCGGATATTCCTTCTCATTCAGCCAAAAATGCATCTTCATCTTGTTTTCTCCTTTATTATCTCCAACGGAGTCATTCAAAACCACAACTCTAGCTTAGATATTCGAACACTTTCCTAGGTACCAATTCTATCAGATAACCATATCCCGAAATACTCATCAATTCCTTCTCCCTTAATCATCATACCAGAAAGCACTAAGGGTATTTTTACTCAAAGCATCCGCCACTACATTCGCTTTTCTGGATGGTATTGAAGTGAAAATCATAGTCTTTCAAAAATTCCAACCATCGCCTCTGTCTCATGTTCAATTCTCCTACGATCAAACAAGTATTTTAAGCTCTTTGTGATCACTAAAGACATTGAACATAGCTCCATACAGAAAATGCCTCCACACTTTCAACGCAAAACTACTTGCGGCTAGCTCCAAATCATCGTTGGGTAGTTCCTCTCATGAACCTTCAATTGTCTTGAAGCATAAGCTACCACGTTAGATTCTGCATCAAACACATCCCTAACCCACGATAAGATGCATCACAATACACCTCAAAAGATTTGTTAGGATCGAGGCAAAATTAACAGTGTGCGATCGTTAATCCTTTCTTCGACTTCTTGAAAACTTCGCTTCACGTTCCTCCGTCCAATCGAAAGCTTGACTCTCCTCGTGAGTTGTGTAAGTGGTCAATATCTTGAAAAACCTTCAATAAATCTTCTATAATATCCCACTAATCCAACAAAGCTTGAACCTCGAGTCACAGTCTTAGGCCTTTCCCATTGTAAAAGCTTAGTCTCCACCTTTGATGGGTCTACTTCAATACCTTCCTTGGATATTACGTGACCTAAAAATTGAACTTCATCAAGCAAAACTCCACACTTGATAACTTGGCAGCAACAACTTCTTCTCCTTCAAAATGTCTGGAGAACTATCTTGAGATGTTCAATGCTCCTTCTTGACTTTGAGAATAGATCGAGAATGTCATCGATGAAGACAACGACAAATAATTCTAAGTATGGACGAAAAATCCTATTCATATAGTCCATGAATATCGCGGGAGCATTCGTCACTCAAACGGCATCACTTGATACTCATGTCCATAACGAGTTCGGAAAAGCTGTTTTGGGATATCATCATCGACCTTGACCGCGAATCGATGATAACGACCTTGAGATCTATCTTAGAGAAATATGGCTCTACGGCTCCCTTCAATTGATCCATCAAGTCATCAATCCTCGGTAGTGGATACTTGTTCTTTATAGTCACCTTGTTCAATTGTCGATAATCTACACAAGGCGCGAAGTTCCATCCTTCTTTTTGACTCGCTTTTTTATAATCAATAATATCATGATTCTTAGATAACCAATTCATGCCCAAAACTATATCATAGTTTGAAATCTACAACAAAATCAAGTCGACTCTTAAATCATGATCACCAACCATCACATAACAATTTCGCAAAATCTGATGTCATACACTAATATCATCATTTAGATAAACATATAGAAAATCCCTCCAACGATTTCAACTCCAAATCTGTACGACTAATATAATTGGGTGATAAAACAATGTATTTCAATATTTTCACCAGCTTATACAAGTATAATATTTGGTTGCGCCACATGTCCTTTAATTATCACTTGTATTGTATCAACTATAGCAATTGATTAATATGATGATATTTCTTAATTGGTGTCACTCATAAGTGTAAATACCCCAAAATCCCACGATTTTTTTCAAATATGCCTGGTTTCACAAAAGTAGCCCTAAAGGGCTATTTTGAGTCTAGAAACCCAGGAGCCTTCGAGACAACCCTATACATATTTTAAACCTGTATATACGTTTTAAAACTTTATACATAAAGCCTTTTAGACTTTAAAAGGTGTTCTGAAACCCCGAAAGCCTCCTGGCCTGACAAAAGCATGACCGGAAAGGCAAAGAAGAGCCCGGAGCCAAAGCATACTTCAAGCCCTGCACATCAACTCTTGTATCAAAAGCATCCCCAAATTCTCAAACATCCAAGTCCCAAATATCAGAAAAGTCGTCAAAATAAACTCCTGAAGGTGAGAAGAAGATCGGACGACAATGTTGGCGAAGACCAACGCAAGACGGAGTAATGATGAAGTCAGGCCCTGCACAAACCGTCCGTCTCGAAATGCCATGAAGGAATCAAAAAATCAGATTTGGTTCGGATCTAGACCATATATATCCAGATCCAAACCCAACATGTATTTGGATTTGGATTTGGATCCTAAGATCAAAATCCAATATCTGTATCCATGACCCACATCACCTCCTCATAAATGTGGATGAGGGGCCCACAATATTTCACATGACATGTCTTGGAAAGCTTGGGTAGAGAGAGAAAGGGGGTTCATAAAGTATGAGCGAGAAAGTTGGTAGGCTTGACTTTTGGTCAAGAGTGGGTTAGCCTTGTGGGTTTAGCCAAGAATGTGGGTTTAAGCTTGTATGAACCTACACTTAACCTAGGGCTGCACCAATTTGGACATGGTTGCAATCAAGGCAATGGACCGGCGCCAAGGGGTGGTTCATAAACCTAGCCCTAAGCTAGCCATTTCCCCTAAAACCTAACCCAAACCTAACCTAAACCTAACCGTTCTCACCCAAAACCGCCCCAACCTCACCTAGCCGACCTCATCTAGCTAGACCACCTAGACCCTAACCAACTAAGCCTAAACCAACCTTAGTGCACCTAACTAAGTCTCTAACCACTATGTCCCAGCCCACCTAACCGACCTACCCCAAACCACTAACCAGCCCCCCCTAACCGACCTACCCCAAACCGTGTCTCATGCCCACCTAATTGAAAATATCTGGTCCACAACCCACCAACCGACCTAGCTCTAAATCCCAGCCTATATAAGCCCCCTTCTTCATGCGGGTTCCCTCTCTCTCCACGCTCCTAGGACCTAGCCAGCTCTCTTGGATTTCCGGCCCTTCACCCTTAGGACCCGGCCAACACCTCCCTTCATCCTCTCCACTCCAGCTGACTCCACCACCTTCCAACTTCGGCGAGGAACTCCACCCGGCCACCAGCACTTCCTTCTTCCATCCGGCCACCAACACCACCTGCCGCCTCCTTTCTGGTTAGTACCCCACCTCAACCTCATCTAAACAACACCTCCTTCATTCCGAGCCGCACCCTCCCATCCACCCGCCACCTTCCATCCACCCGGCTAGCGCCTCTCCTCACCCTCTTCTTCCCAGCCTAGCGCCATACCCTTAGTCGGCCACTTCCCTACCACTCCTCAACCTCAGCCGACCAATACACCTCCTTCCACTCGGCCAGCACCAAGACACCTTCTTCCAGCCACCACACTCCACCAGCTCGGCCAGCTCCTGGACACTACACCACCCAGCCAGCCCTACTACCTACCGCAAACATCCACCTAAGGGACTCCCCTTTGGCTGCCCAAGGTGACTCACAAGGCCAAGTCCACTCAAGTTGAACATGGACCAGCTACACGTAAGTGCCTAAACTCGGTCCATTATATGAACTTGCTTTATATTCAATTAAATTTTGACATGGAGTTGTAATAATGGAGCGTAGTCTCCCCCCAAGATGTAATATTGATACACCAACACACACGTGCACTTGAGCCTTCCCGCTCTTAGCTACACACCTTTTTGCACACACACGGGCCTTGACAACTCCTAAGATATAGTTATATTTATATATATTCAGTTGTGTGGGTTTTCATTTAAGTCGTGGGTATTGTCTTTCAATTCCACACTCACACACATTGAGCTTTCGCTCTTACTCCCAAGACCCTAATAAGGGCCATATTGTAATTTAATTTGGGTGTTTCATTCAAGTTGTGTGCGTGGTCTTTCAATTCCACACTCACACACATTGAACTTTCGCTCTTACTCCCAAGACCCTAATAAGGGCCATATTGCAATTCTATTTGGGTTTTATATTACAAGTCGTGTGAGTTGTCTTTACATATATACACAACACCCATGCACACATTGGCTACCTTCGGGCCCATATATATATAGTTGTATTTCCCCTTCCGCTATGTCTTTAAGATTTGGGTTTTAAGGTTCAGCCGTGTGAGTAGTCTTTCCATATATACACGACACACACTTACACAATTGAGCCTTTCCGCTCTTAAGATATAGCCATATTTCCCTTTTACAATTTCTCTTTTGCAATTTACATTACGCAATTTCCCTTAAGCATTGTCTTTTAATTTCGGGTTTTCCCTTGCAGTTGTGTGAGTTTGCATTGCATATTCGCCATACCACGAGTTAGGACACATATTGTATCAAAGCAAACCCCATACTCCCGTGCAAAAATTGCCCAACTTAGGTCACTTGCGCACACACCTAGTTGGCTTAAATAGCATAAACATTGAAAGACATAGGCACGTGCAAATCCCACGTGAAATAAAACTTGCAACCAAACAAACAAAACCCAAATACTTCGTGTATTTTCAAAGAGGTTATTTGTTCAAAACGACTTTGCTAAGCATACAGGCTGACCCTTGCACATCGGTGTAAGAAGGTCTGCGACGAAAAGAGCTCACTTCCTCACAGTCGCCCCAAAAGAGTCAGATTTTCAAAACTTACTTCGCTAGCTTGAGTAGGCTAGCTGGCACGCCCTTGTTATAAAAATGACGTAGACACACGAAAAGTTTCACTTCGGGCCTAAAGAACCAGAGGTGAGAATTTTCCGTGTCTACAGGATTGGCATACCCGGTGGGACCTGAGCCTTATACAAAGTCAGTTCATATAGAAAAACCTCACAAATTTTTTTTAAAGAAAGTGTTTTTAACTTTGTTGCATTTTCATACTTAGTATTTTTGAAAGCATTTGAAGCATGTCGAGTCTAGGCTCCCAAGAAGTGTTTAGCCACGGCTCATGTGCATCAAGTTCTCACTCTAGGAGGTTTTCGAAAAAACAAAACAAACTAGAAGAGATTGAGGACTTGAGAAGGGATTTCGAGGCTAAGATCGCTGCTCTTAGTCAAGAGGCTGAAGCAGGTGACTCATGTTCGTCAAATGGCGAATCAAAGGCCAAGAAAAAGTTTGAAAAACCTCACAAACATAAAGAGACTTCCGCAATGGAAGGTAACTGTAGATGCAGAAAGTTCCCGCTTCTGGTTCTTAGGCCTGAAGTGAATCTTTTCGTGTGTCTAAGTCCTATTTAAGCAAAAAGGGCGTGCCAGCTAGCTTGCTTAAGCTAGCGAAGAGATATTTTTAAATCTGACTCCTAACGTGGCGAATGTGAGCAAGCAAGCAAGCTTTTTTCGTCGCAGACCTTCTTGCACCGATGCGTAAGGGTCAGTTTGTACGCTTAGAAAATCGAGTTTTAAATATGAGAACCTATGAAAAAGTTTGAGGTGTTCGATTCGGGCTGTTTTTGAATGGTTTTCAGATTTTATTTCACATGGATTTGCACGTGCCTATGTCTTTCTTTTTATCCCTTTTCAGGCCAACTAGGTGTGTGTTATGAACACGTGACCTAAGTGGGGCGACTTTGAGCGGGAGTGTGGGGTTTGCTTTGATGCAATATGGATCCTAACTCGTGGTATGACGTATATGTAATGCAAACTCATGCAACTCCAAAGGGAAAACCCGAAATTGAAAGACAATGCGGAAGGGAAATGACTTGAATGTAAATTGCAAAAGGGAAATTGCAAAGGGAAATATGGCTATATCTTAAGAGCGGAAAGGCTCAATTGTGCAAGTGTGTGCCATGTATATATGTAAAGCTACGCACACTACTGAACCTTAAAACCCAAATCTTAAAGATATAGCCGAAAGGGAAATACTTATAATATATATGGGCCCGAGGGTCGCCAACGTGTTGCGTGGGTGTTGTGTGTATATTGAAAGACAACTCACACGACTTAAATGAAACCCAAATATAAATTGCAATATGGCCTTAACTAAGGTCTTGGGAGTAAGAGCGAAAGCTCAATGTGTGTGAGTGTAGAATTCAAGTACTACACACACGACATAAAATTAAACCCAAATATAAATTGCAATAGGCCTTGACTAAGGTCTTGGGAGTAAGAGCGAAAGCTCAATGTGTGTGAGTGTATAATTGAAATACTACGCACACGACATGAAGTAAAACACCTAAGGGAAATGAGAGCACGGCCCTTACTAGGGTCTTGAAAATAAGAGCAAAAGCTCAATGTGTGTGAGTGCGAGAATTGAAAGACAACACACACAACTTAAGCAAAACCCCACGCAACTTAAATTATATAAGTAAGTATATATCTTAAGGGCTGATTAGGCCCATGTGTTTGTCAAAATCGTGTGCAGCTAAGAGTGAGATAGGCTTAAGTGCACATGTGTGTGGGTGTGCCAAACCATGTTATTACAAGCGGGGGGAGACAATGCTCCGTTATTACAACCCCGTATCAAATTTAATTAAGCATAAGCAAGTCTATGAACAAGGACCGAGTTAGAAACTTACGTATAGCTGGTCCGGAGGTGACTTGCTTGAGCTTGGGCTTGAGTGTCGCCTTGGGCTACAAGAGGGAGCTCCTCGAAAGGGCGCGACAAGTGGGTGATGGCCGAATGGAAGAGGCTAGCCAAACGGGGGGGGGGGGGGGGGGGGGTGATGCTGCCTTGGCTGGGGTAGTTAGGGGTGCTTAGGGAAGATAAAGGGGAGCTAGCTAGGGTGTTGGCTAGGGGTTGGTTTAAGGGAAGAGGTAAGGTTAAGGGTGTGTAAGTTAGGGGCTATCTAAGGGAAAGACGAGGCTGGACGTATTGGCTAGGGGTGCCTAAGGGAGAGGTAAGGTTGCGGGTGTCAAGGAGGCGGCCGAATGGTGGCAGGTAGTTAGGTGGTGGCCGGCTGGATGTAGTGGAGACTAGGCTAAGGAAGGGTGGCGTGTGGTGGCTGAGAGTGGAGGGTGAGTGAAGAGAGGGTGGTGTTAGGATGGGGTACGAACCGGAGAGGAAGGTGAAGGTGGCGGGTGTCCAAGAGAGGTAGCCGAACGGTGGCAGGTTGGTGCAGTCGGGTGGCAGGGAGTGAAGCTGGCAAGGAGGTGATGGTGGCGTGGAGCGGAGCTGACTAGAGTTTCAAGGTGGAGTAGGTGAGAGAAGAAGGAAAGAGATGAGAGAGGAGAGGGGGCTCGGCTGGCCCAAAGAAACTTGAAAAACCCACCCACTAGGGGGGGGTTTTATAGGGCTTGGGTGGGTCGGTTTGGGCTGGTATTGGGGGGCTGGTTTAGTGGTTAAGTGGTAGTGGTTTGGGGATAAGGTGGGCCAGATATTTAGGGGGGGCAGATATTTAGCTTTGATGGTTTTAGGGATATGGTGTGTTAGGGTTCTAGGTGGGGTGGTTTAGTGGTTTAAGGTTTAGCTAGGTGGGTTGGGCTTAGGGTGAGGTTTAGTGAGGTGAGTTAGGTGTTTAGGCTAGGATTAGGTCGGGATTAGGGGAATTAGGCTAGGTTTAGGAAAGGATTAGGGAAGTGGGTTAGGTGATTAGGTTGGGATTAGGGACGGATTAGGAAAGTTGGTTAGGTGATTAGGTTGGGATTAGGCTGAGATTAGGGCAAATGGCTAAGATTAGGGGGTTTAGCTTGGGATTAGGTTAGGAGCATCCCTTTGCATGGCCCATAGACTTGATTGCATCATGTTGGTGCAGCCCTAGGTTAGGTGTAGGTTCATACAAGATTAAACCCACACTAATTAGGCTAACCCACATGATTAACCCAAAACTTGACACACAAGTCAAGCTTAATACATTTCCCTCACATTTAATCCTCCCCATTCTCTCTCATGCCCAAGATCCCATGTGAATTTCAAGTGGGCCCCACCTCCATTTATGAGAAAGTGATGTGGGCCATGGATGTGGATATTGGATTGGATCTTTGGATCCAAATCCAAATCTACATATATGTTTGGATTGGGATCTGGATATATATGGTCCAGATCCAATCCAAAGCTGAATTCTAACTCCTTCAGGGTATGTTCGAAACAAATGGTTTGTGCGGGGCCTGACAGCATCAATACTTCGTCTTGCATTGGGTCTTCGCCAACATGGTCGTCCGCTTTTGTTTTCACCTTTCGGAGATGATTTCGAATGATTTATTTGATAACAGGGGCTTGGATGTTCGAGATTCTAGGGATGAATCTAACACGAGAGTTGCTGTGCCAGGCTCGACATGTGCTCCGGTTCTGGGCTCTCTTTTGCTCTTCTAGTCCTGCTTTCATCAGGCCAAGTCACTTTATGGGGTTTCAAAACATCTTTTAAAAGGGTTTTAAAACTATTATACATATTTTAAAACATATGTGGTTTAAAGCATATGTACAGGGTTGCCTGGAAGGCTCCTGGGTTTCCAGACTCAAAATAGCCCTTTGGGGGTTGCTTTTTCAAATCCAGGTTATTTGAGAAATTCATGGGATTTCGGGGTGTTTACAGTAACCAATACCACGAGTCCTTCACACACAAGGACCATAAAGCCCTACAACAGCTGCTGAGAGGGCAAAATAAAGAGAAAAGGAGTTACGCCCTGTTTGATTTCTTGCATGTAGACTATGAAACAGACAGTGACAATGAAATACCGAACTTCCATCGGTATGATGGCATGGGAGACCCTAGGTCTCACTTGCATAAGAAAAAGAAGGACTCGATGAAATGGGTGTATTGGTTCCCTTTGTCCCTCAAAGGCACAACTGCCAAATGGCTAGCTTCCTGTGACCTTAGCCAGTTCGCAACTTTTGAAGAGTTAGCGAACTGCTTTATGCAGAGATTCTCGCATAACGTAGAAGTCACGCTGACTTTAAACACCTTGAGGGATACAAAACAAGGTGTGAACGAAGACGTACATATGTTTATCGTTCGTTGGAGGTCTCTCCTAAGACAAGTGCGAGAGCCAATATCCGAAGGATGCGCAGTCATGCTCATCCTGGATAATTTTAAAAATGAGTTGAAAACCCTTCTCTCGCTTCACGAAATCTCAACTTTCCATAAGTTGATAAAAAAGCATCCCTTTTCAAAACAAATTTGAAAAAAGGGATTTAAGATCATCTGTGGAAAGAAAGCATGGTTTCAAAAACTCGCTTGGAGAAGTCCAACACTTATGGGCTACCCACCGCAGATAAAGGGGTAAAGCCCCACAAAATCGCCAATGTTCGGGTGGATCCAAGCCCAGCAAGTGCTTCAAAAAGTTTTGAAAAACTAGAAAATAAAAGAGAGAAAAACTTTCAAAAACCTTTTGAAAGACGGGAGTAAACTCCGCTGGAGAAACCTGTATTGGAGGTCCTAGACCTCCTACTCGCCCAGGGTATGATTGAACTTCCCGAGATTCCCGAGGGAGTCACATCCAAAGGGGGATTCTTAAACCGATTCTACAAGTATCATCGGCTCAAAGGCCATGATACAAAGCGGTGTTTCTCCCTGTTAAATAAAATCGAGAACTTGATAGCAGAAGGCCGACTCTAGGTCTCTGAGGAACCTGAGCCTGCCCAAGCTATCTTCAAAGAACCCTTCCCCAAGCACGCAAGTACTAGTGGGAAGGGAAAAGAGTTATGTGCTCTCACGATTTCGAAGATTCTAGTGCATGCATATGAGTCTGGTTTGTCTACTTGTGCATCTACTCTCATACTTTACAAAAAACCCGCCTAAGTAGTCATCCGGGGACCACCAAGAGTTCCGTCCCCGGTTAAAGCAGTTATAAAAATTCAAGGTGCTCCAAATCTTTCGATTAGAGCTATATTAGGTACGAA
Source organism: Brasenia schreberi (assembly GCA_036023115.1). Classification (NCBI taxonomy): domain Eukaryota; kingdom Viridiplantae; phylum Streptophyta; class Magnoliopsida; order Nymphaeales; family Cabombaceae; genus Brasenia; species Brasenia schreberi. The sequence continues at coordinate 32,278,609 of JAYKKT010000092.1, read as the reverse complement.
CCCTAGGTTGATCGTGGGGAAAGTGACAAGATCCGGGAGGATCTATCAACCCCCACATCTACAAAGTGCTAAAAAGGTGGTCAGTGTGCCTGGCCCCTCAAAAGCATGTATTCCTAGAGTTCCGCCGAAAGCGGACAAAGGAAATGTCGTGTTAAAGATATATGATTTCAAAAACCATCTTTCAAAGATTCCTATCAGCATGTCCATCCTAGAGCTAATACGAACTTCGCCTAGGCATAGACTCATGTTAGAGAAAATTCTAGAAAGAGCAAAGGTTAGTTCAAACATAACCCCAGAATCCTTGTCCAAACAAGTGGCATCCATAGGAGCTAAAACTCCCATCATATTCTCAAAAGACGATGTAGAAAGACCCTACGAGTCCCATAACCAGGCCCTACATATCGAGGTGGTTTTGAATAACCACTCTCTGGATAGGTGCCTAGTCGATGGGGGAGGAGGGCTCAACATCCTTCCACTTCATGTGGTGAACCAAATCGGAGTCACCTTAACATTCGTAAACCCAAGTCCCATCGTCATCACTGGATACGATGGGAATGCGTCTAGACCATTAGGATCTATCGAACTCCCCATGGAAACGGGAGGGATAGCACACACGGGGGTGTTCCATGTCTTGGACATCCACTCCCACTATAACCTGTTGCTGGGAAGGCCTTGGATACACAACTTGTGTGCTGTACCATCCACCTTCCACTGGTGTGTCAAAATCCCTTTCAGGGACAAAGTCGTAGTGATCCTAGGTGAGAGTCATCCTCAGCTTCAAGGGGTTATAAATTCTCCTTGCTTGTCAAATTCCCAGTCCCACGAGGTAAAACTAGGGCAAACCTTGCTCGAGCCACCAAGGCTCACATTGAAAAACCCTAGGAAAGTCATATATGTGAAGGGGCCACTCAAGGCTGGCCCCCTCAAAGTTCTGACCATTCCAGGAAAACCCAAAAATCCCCTATTTCTAAAACCCTTAGACAAAAAGCCCTATATGCATAACATGGACGACATCAAGTTTCAGGACCACGATTTATATCAAACTTTCTCTAAAAATAAAAAATCGTGGAACATGCTGTTAAATATGGGCTATATGCCATATAAAAGTCTAGGGGAGCAAAATCAGGGTCTCCTAGAACCCATATTGCCTAGGGCAAATCCAAGCCGATATGGGATTGGCTATACTCCCAGAATACCACAAGAAGCCCTGTGACCACCTGAGTCAAGGGCGCCCTGGAGCCTACCTTAGAAGAGACCTACGATTTAGACATCTTATTCAGAGTCTAACCTGTAGCATTTTCCCTTTGTAGGTATGATGGAAGATCCCTCAATCAAAAATACAAAAACATTTAAAAACTTGAAATTCAAAAAAATGGAAAAATTACAAAAGCCAAAAACACTTGAAAATGAAAAACTCGAAAAAGAGTAGTTTGTATAGTTCCCAAAATTCTAGTTTTACAAAAACACAAAAAAATTGAAAATTTGTAAAATTCCAAAAAGATTTTGTACATAGCTGCTCCTGGTAAGGATTTGGAAAAAGCAAAAGATTTCGAAATAAACGTTGTCTGCATAACCAGATCAAAAATTTTGAAATTGATAGAAATTCTAAATGTAAAACCAGGTCTTTTAAAAATCCATGCATCAAATTCCCTAGGATCTACAAACCTCGAGAATGATCAACACCCAGAGGTGGATCCCCTTGAGGAAGATCCCACTTCTGAGCTCCCAGAATTTCATAAAATTCTCGATTTTGAAAAGCCTTCAAATGATTTCATAGAGATAAATCTAGAGAGTGATTCAAAGCCCAAACTCATTAAGGTAGGCGCATGTTTGCATGAGCATGAAAGATCGTCATTCATTGCATTTTTAAAAACCTACTTAGATATGTTTGCATGGACGTATGAAGACATGCCGGGCATAGACCCGAGTGTTGTCGAGCATCGTCTTTCCTTAGATGTGGATGTGAAACCCATAAAGCAAAAGCTTAGAAAAATATATCCGAATGTACACACACAAGTCAAAGAGGGTTTAAAAGATATGTTAAAAGCCGGATTTATAAAACCCATTGCGTATTCTGATTGGTTATCCAATATAGTTGTTATTCGAAAAACCAATGGGAAGATTCGAATATGCATCGACTTTAGAAACCTTAATAAAGCCACTCTAAAGGATAATTATCCTTTACCAAACATAGATTTGATAGTCGATAGTACTGCAAATCACGAAATGTTTTCGTTTATGGATGGCTATTCAGGGTATAACCAAATCAAACTAAGCTCACGAGATCAGGGTAAGACCGCTTTCACAAACCCATGGGGCACGTACTGCTATACAGTCATGCCCTTTGGTTTGAAAAATGCCGGCACCACGTACCAAAGAGCTATGACTATGATCTTCCATGATCAGATTCATGAGCTCGTAGAGGTATATGTGGATGATCTCTTGGCCAAATCCAAAACTCGATGCACTCATATCGAATGCTTGCAAAAGATTTTCGAAAGGCTTAGACTTTACAAAGTAAAGCTAAATCCTCAGAAATGTGTGTTCGGCGTAGAATCCGGAAAGCTCTTAGGCTTTATGGTGAGCCAAAGGGGCATAGAAGTTGACCCCACTAAGTGTCGAGCCATCATAGGCATGGCTCCACCCTCCAATCTCACGCAGATTCATAGCCTCCAAGGTCGATTATAATCCATTCGCAGGTTTATCTCTAACCTGGCGACTAGATGCGAACCCTTCAACAAGTTGTTGAGAAAGGGTACGAAATTTTTATGGGATGACGACTGCGAAAAGTCATGTAAAAGACTAAAGGCATACTTAGTTAATCTCCCTATTTTAAATCCTCCAAAGCAAGGAAAACCTCTTCTGCTTTACATTTTCATGCATGCGAATGCCTTGGGAGCTTTGTTAGCTCAATATGAGGATAACACTCACAAGGAGTATGCCATATATTATATATCAAAAACTCTCTTAGCTTATAAAAGGAATTATCAAGCCATGGAGAAGAGGTGATTGGCCCTAGTTTGGGCCTGTTAGAAATTTTGACACTATTTCCTAGATCACGAGATCTGGGTAGTGTCCAAACTTGATCCAATCAAGCACTTGTTCGAAAAACCCATTCTCACTGGTAGATTGGGCAAATGACAACTCCTTCTAATGGAGTATGACCTGAAATACTATCATCAGATCTCCATTAAGGGGCAAGCCCTAGCAAACTACGTGGCTAAGTTCCCCCTAGAGGACGCATACCCCACACTTAATGAAATGCCTGATGAAGGCATATTGCAAAACCAATTTCAAAACCACATTTTGGCAAACTCTTTCGAAAACCAAGTGTGAAAGACACACTTTGATGGGGCACGAAACCAACGAGGGGCTGGTGCTGGGGTCATCCTCATATCCTCTAAAAAGAGTGAGATCCCCATAGTAATTCGCGTAGATTTCGAATGTTCCAACAACATAGCTGAGTATGAAGCACTCATACAAGGCTTAAGGATTTCGAAAACTCTAGGGACATTATGTATCGAGGTCTTTGGAGATTCACTCCTCGTTATAAATGAAGTTTTAAAAATTTGGCAAGTTAGAAACGAAAAGCTTCTTCCATATCACGCGTTGGCCACTCGATTGGTTGAGTCCTTCCAATCGTTTATACTCACACATGTAGGAAGAGAGGATAATGGCGTTGCTGATGCCCTCTCCTCCTTGGGTTTAGCCCTAAGGGTCGATCCCACTTTGGGAAATCGATCCTTAGAAATATGGCATGCGCCCACTCCATCCACACACGATTTGGAAATTTGCCAAAACAATCCAGATTCTATTGAAAAACCTTGGTTCTATGACATCAAATGTTTTTTAGAAAATGGGGGATTCGCTGAGAATGCCACATCCAAAGATAAGGCGTTTATCCAGAAAATTTCTACCCGATATACGATTTTGGGTGGGGTTTTATATAAAAAGAGTTTTACCAGCATCTTACTAAGATGTGTCGACCTAGAGGAGGCTAGGACTGTTATGCATGAATTCTACGATGGAGAATGTGGAGGTCATGTTAATACCAATATGATGGCGATGAAAATACTTAGAGCGGGCTATTTTTGGTCCACCCTGAAAAAGGATTGCCACGATCATGTTAGGAAGTGTCATCCATGTCAAGTGCATGGGCACGCCATTCATATCCCATCATCTTCATTGCATTCCGTGGTCAGCCCCTGACCATTTATCATGTGGGCGTTTGATATTGTAGGCCCAATATTTCCAAAGGCATCGAATGGGCATAGATTCATTTTAGCAGCCACTGAGTACTTCTCCAAATGGGTAGAAGCCATCTCCCTGACCAACGTACATGGGCAATATGTGGTGGCTTTCATTAGGAGGAATATCTTGGCTCGATTTGGAGTTCCAAGAGACCTTGTGTCCGATAATGGCACCCCATTCAAAAATGAGCGGATGGTCAAGTTGTGCAACACCTATGGCATAACTCACCACTTCTCCTCGCCCTACTACCCTTAAGGCAACGGCCAAGCCGAAGACATGAATAAGACTCTCATTAGCATAATTGAGAAGACTTTAGAGAAGGGTAGGATGTGACATGAGAAGCTGGATGAAGCTTATGGGCTTATAGGACTTCCATCCCGACTCCCACTAATGCCACGCCATTTGAATTAGTCTATGGCACAAATGCCATTCTTCCCATTCATACACGACTGCATTCATTCCACACATCCATTGCACTCGACCTCCCCCTAGAGACCCTTCAGCATGCTAGGATGGCCGAACTAGATTTGTTAGATGCGAGGCAACTCCTTGCTATGGATCATGCTCATGCATACCGGCAAAGGATCGCCCGACACTATGACAAGCATATGAAACCTCACCACTTTGAAGTGGGAGATCTGGTTTAGAAAATCATCCACTATCATGGCCCACATCCACTTGGAAAGTGGCACCCCTAGTGGGATGGACCCTATGTTGTGCGTGCAACCACCACGAACAACTAATATTGATTGATCGATGTAGAAGGTAGGAATTTAGCAGATCCTATCAATATTCAATACTTAAAGAAGTATTATGTGTAGGGTTTGGGTTGAATTCTCATTTTCGAAAATTCTTAGGGATAGCTGCTTTGAAACCTCGAAAGTAAGGTTCAAAGACGAATTGTGTGACCCTTAGCAAGAGAATTCGCACTTGTGAAAGAGTGGAGCTTTCCAAATACGTGGTTACATTTCAAAATCCTTCTTCTTACAAAGAAAGGCCTAGTTCAATATAGCAAGAAACTTTCAAGTAGTACATGCTATTTCTAAATAGGTTGATCTGGAATGGATCGAGTATGACCTTGGGATAAGTCCTCCCCTCTTCTCTTCTCCTTCCAAAAGGAAAACATGGCAAAAAACAAAGGGAAATCCCCGCCAAAATCTCTTTCCCATAGAAAGAAACCTGAATCAAAAGAAAAATTCGATTCTTTTATGGAATAGAGGGATTAAAGAAAAAATACTCCAAAAGAGAGACCCTCTATGAAAAAAAGGAAGAAAAGGCCAAAAAGCTCAAAAAATAGCAGTTTTCTGCCTTCTATGCCTCAAACCATGGGACGCTTCAGAAGGGACCGTGGTATCTCTTTCCCATCCCCATGGCTTATCCCAAGTAAAACATGGTTCATTTCGAGGAATCCTAAAGTAAAAATAGGATTTACTTACTTGAATTTCATTTTGTTTGAGAATTCGTTGTTTTGAGTAAGGCGTAGGAATTTTGAAATATAGCTTGTTTTCTTATAAAACCTCCACTAAATTAGCGAGTGTCAAGACTCAAGCAAAGGCAAACGCGAAGAGCTCGAGATCCCTAGGATTGAGGCTAAAAGCAGTTTCCTTTTTGTAAATAGATTTTGAAAAATCGAATATCGAGCAACATAGGGCCTGCTCACTTGGAGCAGCAGGTCTTCGTAAGTCTCAAGAGTTCGACCACGCCATCCGGTCTCTAAGAAGTCGCCCTACTTGGCGTCTCATCCATGTCATGCATGTGCATATCCACGCATGAACACTTGCATAACATGATCCCCATTTAGGACCCGAAACCATAGAAAGTTCCCTTTTGCCATGATATCTCCTCTTACTAGGTTTAAAAGAGAGATTTTGTTCAAAAATTCGGACGATCCCATATTTTCATGGATAGATCTAGGGAGACATTGAAAGGGGTGTCGTCGTCTTTGCCATTATCCAAATAAATTTGGATAATACCAAAGAGGGGTATCTGTAAACACCCCAAAATCCCACGATTTTTCTCAAATATGCCTGGTTTCACAAAAGCAGCCCCAAAGGACTATTTTGAGTCTGGAAACCCAGGAGCCTTACAGACAACCCTGTACATATTTTAAACCTGTATATATGTTTTAAAACTTTATATATATAGCCTTGTAGACTTTAAAAGGTGTTTTGAAACCCCGAAAGCCTCCTGGCCTGACAAAAGCAGGACCGGAAAGGCAAAGGAGAGCCCAGACCCGAAGCATACTTCAAGCCCGGCACATCAACTCTCGTATCAAAAGCATTCCCAAATTCTCAAACATCGAAGCCCCAAATATCAGAAAAGTCGTCAAAATGAACTCCTGAAGGTGAGAAGAAGATCGGACGACAATGTTGGCAATGACCCAACGCAAGACGGAGTAATGATGAAGTCAGGCCCCGCACAAACCGTCCATCTCAAAACGCCATGAAGGAATCAAAAAATCAGATTTCGGTTAGATCTGAACCATATATATCCAAATCCAAACCCAACATGTATTTGGATCTAGATTTTTGGATCCCAAGATCCAAATCCAATATCTGTATCCATGGCTCACATCACCTCCTCATAAATGGGGGTGAGGGGCCCACAATATTTCACGTGAAATGCCTTAAAAGGCTTGGGTAGAGAGAGAAAGGGGGGCCATAAAGTATGAGTGAGAAAGTTGGTAGGCTTGACTTTTGGTCAAGAGTGGGTTAGCCTTGTGGGTTTAGCCAAGAGTGTGGGTTTAAGCTTGTATGAACCTACACTTAACCTAGGGCTGCACTAACTTGGACATGACTGCAATCAAGGCAATGGATCGGTACCAAGGGGTGGTTCCTAAACCTAGCCCTAAGCTAGCTCACCTCACCTAGCCATTTCCCCTAAAACCTAACCCAAACCTAACCATTCTCACCCAAAACCGCCCCAACCTCACCTAGCCGACCTCACCTAGCTAGACCACCTAGACCCTAACCAACTAAGCCTAAACCAACCTTAGTGTACCTAATTAAGTCCCTAACCACTATGTCCCAGCCCACCTAACCGACCTACCCCAAACCACTAACCAGCTCCCCCTAACCGACCTACCCCAAACCGTGTCTCATGCCCACCTAATTGAAAATATCTGGCCCACAAGCTCGGCCAGCTCCTGGACACTCCACCACCTGGCCAACCCTACTACCTGCCGCAAACATCCACCTAAGGGACTCCCCTTTGGCTGCCCAAGGTGACTCACAAGGCCAAGTCCACGCAAGTTGAACATGGACCAGCTACACGTAAGGGCCTAAACTCAATCCATTATATGAACTTGCTTTATATTCAATTAAATTTTGACATGGGGTTGTAATAATGGAGTGTAGTCTCCCCCCAAGATGTAATAACGTGGTTTAATACACCAACACACACGTGCACTTGAGCCTTTCCGCTCTTAGTTGCACACCTTTTTGCACACACACTGGCCTTGACAGCCCCTAAGATATAGTTATATTTATATATATTCAGTTGCGTGGGTTTTCATTTAAGTCATGGGTGTTATCTTTCAATTCCACACTCACACACATTGAGCTTTCGCTCTTACTCCCAAGACCCTAATAAGGGCCATATTGTAATTTAATTTGGGTGTTTCATTCAAGTTGTGTGCGTGGTCTTTCAATTCCACACTCACACACATTGAGCTTTCGTTCTTACTCCCAAGACCCTAATAAGGGCCATATTACAATTCTATTTGGGTTTTACATTACAAGTCGTGTGAGTTGTCTTTACATATATACACAACACCCACGCACACGTTGGCGACCTTCGGGCCCATTTATATATATATATATAGTTGTATTTCCTCTTCCGCTATGTCTTTAAGATTTGGGTTTTAAGGTTCAGCTGTGTGAGTAGTCTTTCCATATATACACGACACACACTTACACAATTGAGCCTTTTCGCTCTTAACATATAGCCATATTTCCCTTTTGTAATTTCCCTTTTGCAATTTACATTACATAATTTTCCTTAAGCATTGTCTTTCAATTTCGGGTTTTCCCTTGGAGTTGTGTGAGTTTGCATTGCATATTCGTCATACCACGAATTAGGATGCATATTGCATCAAAGCAAACCCCATACTCCTGTGCAAAAATCAACCAACTTAGGTCACTTGCGCACACACCTAGTTGGCTTAAATAGCATAAACATTGAAAGACATAGGCACGTGCAAATCCCACGTGAAATAAAACTTGTAACTTAATAAACAAAACCCAAACACTTCGTGTATTTTCAAAGAGGTTATTTGTTCAAAACGACTTTGCTAAGCGTACAGGCTGACCCTTGCGCATCGGTGTAAGAAGGTCTGCGACGAAAAGAGCTCACTTGCTCACAGTCGCCCCAAAAGAGTCAGATTTTCAAAACTTACTTCGCTAGCTTGAGTAAGCTAGCTGGCACGCCCTTGTTATAAAAATGACTTAGACACATGAAAAGGTTCACTTCGGGCCTAAAGAACCAGAAGTGAGAGTTTTCTATGTCTACAAGAAGACTCAAAATTAAGTTAAAATTCAATCATCGAGAGTCATACACATAATATGATATTTTATATCTCGACAATTAACTCACTACAAATATATTTTAATAACTATAGGCTCTGATACCAAGTTGTCATACCCGCTCAGGTCGCGACCATGACCTGGCCCGAGCCGATGTCACACGGCCGCTTCTTGCGCGGGCGTGATGGTGAGCAGTAATCAAATAAAGTACTAATTTCATTCAAACTTAAGGAATATCTTACTGAAATAAATATTCATATCGAAGTTCTAAACAACACATTCAAAATGGTGTGGGGCCCACATAACAATAACCCCGAATTAAAGACTTTCTAAATCATTCAACACTTATCATACCATCTAAAATAAAAATACAGCTCTATCAAATTCCTACTCTGCTCCGTGTGCCTTCGAAGTGCTAGCTTCAGGATGAGCTGTAAAACAATAAGGTGAGCTCCTATACATAGCTGAGTAGGGAGGTTAAACATCTTTAAATAGAAAACATACTAAAAGCATGCATAATTTCTCAATCATTTCATAGCAAAGCATATTTACCTTGAAATCATGATCTCAAATTCATACGCACACACTCACACATACGCACACATCATTAGTTTCGATAATTACAACCCATACTGTGTCTGCCCCAAAGGCTATGGGAGTCATCCGACCCTCCCTAACGTGACTTCGGTAACCCCGTCTATGACGGTAACCACGCTGACTCTCACGAAAGAGTGCCCGGAAATACACCTTGTATTCGCCCCAAGCCGGATCGCCCGAGGGACCTGCAAGTCTCTAGAGACCCTACACAAACCACACAAGTACGACTCATATATTTATACATCATTACATTTCTAAAACCAATTACAGTTCATCACATTCACAAATTATATCCAGATCCACAATTATCCAAAATCAAACTCATATCCACACAACAATTAGATAACATTTAAATACCATGTTCATACAAAACATGCATATCAAAACATGCTCATTATCAAACAATGTCATAAACATGTTCTATTTGAAAAGCATATCAAATAACCCATAATTGATAATAACATTTCACAAACATTAATAAAACATTTATCAATCATGCAAATTTAAATTTATCTAAAACAGTAAAATCAATTGTTTCATGGTTTTGTAAAAAATGTATAACCCCCTATCTGAAGGAGCGTTAAGATCTAGTCCCCAAGCTGTTGGGTCACTCTTATCACCACCAAATCCTTCAATTTTAATCACTAAATAATTATAAATAATTAAAATATTAGAATTTATTTAACTAAGAGTCTAACGCAACAAACCGTATCCGAATCGGATCTCAAATCCAATATGGATCCTTTTAAGCTATCCAAGATCCAAATTGATATCCATATCAATATTTGATCCGAATGAGTGATACAATAGGTAGCTTGTGTCACTGTGTCAATAGAGAATCTTTAACTACTGACACAAGTCTTGTTTTTAACCTAGAAACTCATTTAAAGACACGACCCAAACTTGACTCGTTTTCAACACAGAACCCGACACATAACCTACTATGATACATAACTGGTTTTTAACATGCGACATAAGGATACGACACGAACCAGTGTTGGTTCATAACATTTTAGACATGAAACGCCGTGTCCGTCACGGACACGACATGGTCACGAGAGACACGCCCAAAAGAGCCGATTCCTTTTTTTCTTTTTCTTTTTTTTTGACATCGATTTCGTCGGTTTTCGGTGATTCGTAACCGTTTCTCGGCCAAATTGATACCATCGACTTACCTACCCTACCAAAACACTTAGTTCTATCTCAAACCTTTGATCGAAGCACAAAACGATGATTTTCAACAAGTTTTTCATAAAAAAATTAGGAAAAAAATGATAACCTGAAAAATAGGTAAACTCACCTGATTCCTGTCGACTCCTCGCGTTTTCCGACTGGTTTGAGGCTGCCCCAACTCCCTTGAGAATGCACTATGAAGGACCCTTTTAAAGGCCTTTCATACCCTAGACATGGGCATTACTATACAGGCTTTGTAGTAACGCTTAATGTTACATTCTACCTCCCTTAAAGAAATTCTATTATCAAAATTTAGAAAGTACCTAAAGAGATATGAATACTTCTCTCGCATTTCATCCTCGAGCTCTCAAGTAGCTTCGCTCTACAAATGATGACTCCAGTGTATTTTTACTGTCCTCAAAACTCGACGACGTAAGACTTGTTCTTTTCTATCCAAGATGGCGATAGGCACCTCTTCATAAGATAAATCTTCACGTATGTGTAGCGGCTCGACCTCAATGATATGCGAGGGATCAGGAACATACTTCCGCAACATAGATATGTGAAATACATTATACACTCCAATCAATAACAACAGCAAGTCCAGTTGGTAGGCAACATCCCCAACTCATTTCACGATTATTTTAGAAGAATTAGCAACTCGTTTCACTAGCCTATCAGGTTCCTTCATTGAGCTGAAATGATTTTTACAAAAGAACAAGCAGCTCGCTCCACTAGTTTCCTCGGTCATCTCGAGTTGAGCTTAGACAAACAAAATAACATGCAGCTAATCTCATTTAACCTGATCGCAAGCATGGTAGCTCGTGACCTTCTTAGTTCAACTATAAAAGCTTTGCTTGTTTCTGCAATTTGTAAGAAGCATTTCAAAATGAAGCTAACGTTTCCTAAATACAAAGTAGGAGTGCGTACAATTTTTTACATCAGAGAGGACGAGGAAGTTAGGGAGAATTTGTTAAACGGAAGCTCGTTTCTTGCGATTTCATCATTTCTTGAGTTCTGTTTGACGCTATTATTTGTTCGAACTTTTAAAGGAAAAACAAAGAAATAATTACAGGGACTCTGCAAGGGAGGCGGCATTAATACGGGAGGCGGGTCCAACCCCACAAAAGAGGGTTTATTCAACGCTACTGAAAAGACCCCACGAACCGCTCCGCCTTTAGAGGAAACACGTTGGGCATCGCAACCGTCCACGTCGGGCGGGCCCCATTCCCCGCCCGCTTGCTTCTCCGTACTGCCTTTATTACCACTCCTTGACGGTGCCTGCGTGGCCCCCATGCCCCCTTCTCTCTCTTCGCCGCTTTTAGCGTCCCCTCTGGCAGAAAAGGACACGACACGGATTGGGAAAAAGTGTCGTGTCCTTTTCTGCAGCAAGAATCATGAGACACAACACGACTTCAACCAAATTCTCAAGAACAGAACCCGAAGAGATGAAACTGTCATAACGAAATAGAAACACGGCTTAACATTTTTGTTTGTTCACGTGCCTAAGTAACACACCAGAGAAAAAAAATGATAGGATTGATAACTTTACGATGGACATTAGAGCTGACCCGACACAAAATGGAGTTCAAGTTAGCTAAGTTCGTTTGGACCAAAGATGCAGTAGGTACGGTTAGAGGTTAGACAGAATATGTATGGTTGACTTGTAGAATGCTATTTTAAGTAGTGAAGGAGTAATGGAAGATGGAAGATGTCAACCGGTGATTAAACTGGTAAAATCATGTAAAAGAAATGATCGAGCAACATTTTCAAATGAGCACGGAGCACTCTTTCCAAGAAATTAAAAATTGTATTATATATATATATATATAAATATATGTTGTGTGTGTAAGGAGTCCCATTTTTGACCGACGTGGCAATGTTCAAATTGTGTTCTCTCAGCAAGACAAGCTAACAAGCCGAACACGATAGTGATCCTGAGTTGATAAACAACTATGAAGAAGGTGTATTCTATCATCTCGTTTGCAGTGTCTGGTAAACGTGTCAAATAAAGCGGACATGGTTGCGTGACAATTTGATATTGACGACGACAGAAGAAATTTGCACAATGGCAACGCTTTTGCGTGTACAAGAAAACCACCACAATTGCAAAGCGTACTATTATTCCTTTGCAATCTACAAGAAGAAAACAATGTTCGCGAGTTGTCCACTTTCATAACCAGGTCAGCATGGACTCGTATTCGCCCATGGACTATGCCCCCTCTCTCTCTATATATATAACTTGGTAAATGTACACCCCTTATCTATATTCAAATATTCTTAAATGTTTTAACTGTTGCATCAATTACATAAGCCGTTAAAATTTAAATTTAAAAATAAAAAATATTATAGTACTTTTTCTTTTTTGTTTTAAAAAACTTTGTATGGATAAGTATGCGCATGAACTATGTATGCTCTCTCCTTTATGTTAGTCCATGCATACACCGACTCCACACATTTATCACATTCTCTCTTTTTATATATATATATATACATAAAGTGGTAAATTCTTCGTGCTTAAATTTATTTTTTATTTCAACTGTTCGATTTTTGAGATAAACAATTAAGATGATAAAACAAAAAATATAATGATGCTTTTAATTTAAATCACTATCGTTGATAATATTAATAAAATTATGGAGATATGTGAGTAGATTTGAATATAAATTAGATTTGAGTATTATCATTACCTCTCTTGTGATAAATTTTCAAACCTAATAGAACAACAACAACAACTAAGCCTTTTCCCACACTAGATGGGGTGAGCTACATAGATTCTTTGTTTCTTTCAAACTTAATCTTTACTTAAATTTAAATAAATATAATTTTATTTTATTAACATGATCAATAATAAAGATTTAAATTATAAATAAATTATAACATCTATGGCTACTGGATTCATGTCCTTAATAGAGAGAGTGCTGGCCGTATGATAGATCTAACTTTACGATTCACCTAAACAACTTCCCCCTTCAATTTCTCTGTGTCTGTCAACGCAGCTCCCTTCTCGTTCTTGTCTCTCTCTCTCTCGACGAAGGCATCCCCCCCTCCCCATCTCCTCAAGAAAGAGAAAGGTGGTCCCCTCCTATTCCTCTCTCCCTACTCAAGGTCAAAAGGGTAAAGATGAGGTTCCGATCTTTCTTGTCCCACACAGAAACCGTGGGAGAGAGATGGGACAGGGAGCGCCTTCGTCGAGAGAAGGACGCTATTCAGGGCTGGTTTAGATGGGAGCCATCAGATTAGATCTAATCCCATCCATGCGGCCAGTGAATGCTAGAAACGAGATGCTTTATCTCTTAAGCAAAGTCGTCCAGGAAAGACGCGACACGCGCGCAAGCTGAAGTGTCCAGGTGAAGTAGGCAATGAGAGAGACTGCTTTCGTTGGCTGGCCTTTCCTCGTCATAACGACAGAGCTGGCCGACCATCTCTTTCATACTATTTTAGTTAATTATTATAAAATATTCGATTTCATGTGGATTCGGTGGGCCCTACACGACCATCAGGCAACCCTGCATTGTGCAGCCGCCTGTCGTGAAGGTTCAGAGTGCTGGTGTGTTGTGGGGCCCGCCGTGACCAGGCCCCAGCGTCTACCCGCACCATCAGCCGCCTTCCTTGCCGGACCTGTCGGCCACAACCATAACATACATATTGCATGACCGTCCCCTGCCCTCGATTTGCATGACCGATTCTAGTTGCGGGTCGTGTTCGTGTCGTATCACTTCTTGCTAAGTTTAAAACCCTCACCCCCCTCCCCTTTTCTTTTCTTTTCTTTCCGGTTTACAATGGAGAGTTCCCAAGCCAGGTCTCCAAGTATCCAGCTCATTACCTGCAACTTGTGAGTGGAGCCCGCTAGCCAAGTAAGCTATTGCTCTGAATGCAAACATGATAAATGTTTATCATATAGGTAATTTATGTAGGTATCAGGTTTTGAATTTCGATTGGTATTTGTATCTTTCGTGTTCTTGTCAAAACGAGCCAACACGAACACTATTCGATTCTTTTGGTGTCGCTTTGAGTGGACCGGGACATGGACATTTTCGTTTGAGTATGTGTCAGCTTCTCTTTTACATGTCATATTGTTAACCCGAATGACTCTGGAAGTTGGGGATGTTGATGATTCCGATTCAAACCCAATTATAATCGAGACGGGATTTGCTCGTTAATTGTTTTTCAACCACGTTTACAATTTCTGCTTTGGAATAAATTTTTAATGGTTGCTCTGTACACGATTAGGTGTTCTTTATGTATAAACACGAAGCTGAGTTAGATTTCATTTGAGAATTCTCCAATCAAAGTGGAATTGAAACCAAAATCCAGTTGTGCAAGATTGGATTAAGCAAATGCTGAATCTGACCCACTGACATCCCTACTGTCACACCCGCTTGGGTCGCGACCACAACCCGGCCTGATCCGATGCCACTTGGCCGGTTCTCGCGCGGGCGTGATGGTGAGCAGTAACAGAATACAATACTAATTTAATTCAAACTCAATGAAATATCTAACTGAAATAAATATTCATATCGAAGTTCTAAACAATAAGCCCAAAATGGTGTAGGGCCCATCTAACAATAGCCCTAAATAATAATATTTTATAAATCGTTTAACACTTATCATACCATCTAAAATAAAAATGCAGTTTTATCCAACTCCTACTCTGCTCCGTGTACCTTCGTAGTGCTAGCTTTAGGATGAGCTATAAAATAATGGGGTGAGCTCCTACACATAGCTCAGTAGGGAGGTTAAACATCTTTAAACAGAAATCATACTAAAAGCATGCATAATTTCACAATCATTTCGTAACAAAGCACAATTTCACCTTTAAATCATGATCTCAATTTCATACGCACACACTCACACACACGCATACACACACGATAATTACAGTCCATATTGTGTCTATCCCAAAGGCCACAGGAGTCGTCCGACTCTCCATAACGTGACCTCGGTAACCTCATCCACGATGGTAACCACGCCGATTCTCACGACAGAGTACCCGAAAACACACTCTGTATTCACCCCAAGCCGAATATCCTGAGGGACCTATAAGTCTCTAGATACCCCACACAAGTACGACTCGTATATTCACATATCATTACATTTCTAAAACCATTTACAGTTCATCACATTCACAAATCATATCTAGATCCACGAATATCTAAAACCAAATACACATCCACAATATTTAAATATCATGTTCATACAACACATGCATATCAAAACATGCTATTTACTAATCAATACCATAAACACGTTTTATTTGAAAAGCATATCAAATAACCCATAATTGCAAACATTATTTCACAAATATCAATAAAACATTTATCAACCATTCACATTTAAATCTATTTAAAACAAGTAAAATCACTTCTAGCATGGTTCTGTAAAAGAATGTATAACTCCTTACCTAAAGTTGCGCTAAGATCCATCTTCAAGCCGTAGGACCACTCTTATCACCACCCAATTCTCCAATTTTAATGTCTAAATAATTATAAATAATTAAAATATTAAAATTTATTTAACTATAAATCTAACGCAACAAACCATATCCAAATCGGATATCAAATGACTCTAAAATCACTAAAAACCCAATCTAGATCCGTTTAAGCTATCCGGGATCCAAACTAACACCTAGATCCATATATGATCTAAATTGAGTGACACATTAGGTAGTCTGTGTCACTGTGTCAACACAGATTCTGTAACTACTGACACTGTTCATGTTTCTAACTCAAAAACCCATTTCAGGACACAACCCAAACTTGATCCATTTTCGACACAAAACCTGTTTTGACACAGAACTAGTTCTTAACATTCAATACGAGCACATGAGACGAATCAGTGTCAGTTCATGGCATTCCGAATACGACATGTCGTATCAAACACGACACGAAAATAGGGACACGACCAAAAGGGCAGGTTCTCATGGTTTTCCAACATCGATTTCACCGGTTTTCAAAGACGATTAAGGCCAACAATGGTCCCCAACTGATCGCCTACCCCTCCTCTTCCAATTCAACCCATGATTGGTCATCGGTAGTGTCGTTTTGGCCGAAAAACTCATGAAAAATAGTAACTCGGATTTGAAAAAAATTTCATGAATTTACAACAATGAGTTTTAGCAACTAAAAATAAGAAATTTGATAAAAACAAAAATAAAGATTTTCTTACCGGATTCCGACGACTGTTCCTCTTTTTCGTCTCGTGTAGCTCCTCTCGAGGCTTCTCCACAACAGGTCGCCCTTCCTCTGCCCTCTTATACAGCTTGACAAGGCTGGTAACCCGCCTTAATGGCCGTTGCTTGCCTTGGTCAGCCAAGGACAACAACCCCAAAATCGAGCGTTGCTGAAAAAAGTTTATTTGTGCGATGTCTATTATATTCTACCCCTCTTAAGGAAATTCTGTCCTCAAAATTTAAAAAGTACCTGAAGAGATGTGGATACTTCTCTTGTATCTCATTCTCGGGCTCTAAAGTAGCTTTGTTCAGCAAATGATAACTCCAGTATACTTTTACTATCCTCAAAACTCGGCGACGCAAGACTTGTTCTTTTCTATCCAAGATGACTATGGGCACCTCTTTATAAGACAAATCTTAACGTATGTGTAGCGGCTCGGCCTCAATGACATGCGAAGGATGATGAACATACTTCTGCAACGATGGTAAGTCTAATTGATAGGCAACATCTCTAGCTCATTTCACGATTTGGTAAGGTCCAATATACCTAAGACTCAACTTACCATTCTGTCCGAAGTGAGTCACTCCTCGAGTTGGAGAGACTTTTAAGAATAAATAATCGCCAATCATAAACTCTAGATTACGACATCTCTTATCTG
Source organism: Brasenia schreberi (assembly GCA_036023115.1). Lineage (NCBI taxonomy): Eukaryota > Viridiplantae > Streptophyta > Magnoliopsida > Nymphaeales > Cabombaceae > Brasenia > Brasenia schreberi. Next base: position 32,261,234 of record JAYKKT010000092.1, on the reverse strand, counting down.
CAAAGATCTTCTATCGGTCTTGAGCTACTTTAATGTGTTGATGAACCAAGTTCATCTTATCTGATGATTGTCGAAGTATCTGTGGACCTGGTGCAAGTCGTGGCCCAAGGATATTCCAACATAGTGGAGTCATACATTTTTCCCCATAAAGCATTTCATAGGGCGACATCTCAATGCTCGCTTGGAAACTATTGTTATATGTAAACTAAATTAAGTGCAACTGGTTATCCCATTGGTCCTTACTGTCACACATGCTCGAAGCATATCCTTTAGAGTTTGAATAATACGTTCAGCTTACCCATCGGTCTGTCAGTGAAATGCCGTGCTAAAACTATAATCTTGTTTGTAAAGCATCCTGTAAGCAATGTTAGAAATGAGAGGTAAAACGAGGATATCTATCTGAAGTAATAGTCTCTGGCACACCATAGAATTTAACGATCTCAAAGATATAAACAACAACTAATTTCGATAATGACATATACTTTCGAATGGGTATAAATCGTGCAACCTTAGTAAGTCGGTCGATAATTACTCAAATAACATCCGGCTTCTGTGAGGTGAGAGGAAGTCCAATAACAAAATCCATGTTAATATGTTGCCATTTTCTCTCAAGAATATGTAATGGTCTAAAGGTTCCTACTGGTCGCTAGTGATCCGCCTTCACCTTCTGACAAGTCATACATCTAGTCACAAATTCATCAATAGCCTTTTTCATTCCAAAGCAATAATACTATCTATTTCAAATCTTGGTACATCTTCGTGGCTCCTGGATACATACTCAATTTACTTCTATGAGCTTCATCCAAAACCGATCTTCTAAGTTAGGATCATTTGGTACACAAACTCTTCCCTTGAACTTCGGAATTCCATCAACACCATTTGAATTCTAGTGCGCTCCTTCGACTTCTTGCTTGGCTAGCCTTGCATATCACGATCAACTGTTTACCATTGCTAAGTATTCTATCCATCAAGTCATTCGAAATAGTGATCATGTTCAACCATCTTCAGTGTCCTTCACGAGATAATCATATATCTCAAAGAAACTTTTCTATCGAGTTCCTTCTCCTTCATCATCATAACAAAAGCATTAAGCGTCTTCCTATAAAGCATCCCGCTACGACATTACTTTCAGGGATAATCATGGCGACAAGTCATAGTCCTTTTTTAGGAGCTCCATAGCCAACGCTTCTTTGCCTTAGGTTCAAATCCCTCCGCCGGGAAAAGATATACGCTGAGACTTTTATGATCACTGTAGATCTCACATGTTCCACCGTATAAGTAGTGTCTCCATACCTTCGAATGCAATATCATCCGACAATCGGCTATTTCTAAGATCATGTGTAGGATAATCCTGCGTCACCGCTTCTTGAGTGCCTTGCTAAGCATAAGCCACAACTCTCCCATGTACGTACACACGTACACAACCTAGACCTTGACTCTAAGCACTGTACAATATAACTTGACAGATACCCACTACCATCTGTGGTTGCAATGCTGGCATCTGGGCCGAGGTCAAACGGTGGTCTTTCAACTCTTTGAAACTTTGCTTCATAACCTGCATCGGCCCACCGAAAGCTTAGTATTTTCCTTTGAGCTGTGTTGGTCCAACAGCGTCCAGGAGCCAATCTCTCAAAAACCTCCTGGGTAATAAATCCAGTGAGTAACCGACACGAAGTCAACTCTCTCCGTCTGCCACGCGACGTTGGTCTTTCCCATTGCAAACCCGTCTCCACCTTCGATGGATCTACCCGCTTAATCCCATCCTTCGAGATCACGTGTCCCAAGTAAACTTAACTTCTTCTCTATCCAAAATCACACATTTGAGACAGACTTGGCATACAATTCCTTCTCCCGAATCACTGCGAACTATATTAGCGAGGTGTTCAAAGACATGGTCCTCCTCGATTTTGGAGAGTATACCAAAATATCATCAATGAAGACCACAATGAATCATTCCAAGTAAGGACGAAAGATTCGTTCATGTAGTCCATAAAGATAGGCGTAGGTGCGTTCATCACACCAAACGGCATCACTAGATATCTCGTAATGACCATATCGGTATGAGAAAGTTGTCTTGGGTATATCCTCCATCTTCACTAGTATCTGACGATACCCGAGACCGCAGTCGATCTTCTGAAAACACATGCCGCTCGACTTCATGTTGGTCCATTAAATCATCAATTTCTGAGTGGATACTTGTTCTTAAATAATCGTTACCTTGTTCAAATGTCGATAGTCCACACATATAATCTCGAGGTGCCATCCTTCTTGGGAACTAACAAAGACCTTGGCGCTCCCCATGGTGACACACTTGGCCGACAAATTACTTTTCCAAAAGCTCTTCTATCCGTTTCTTGACTCGGCTAACTGCCGTGCCACCGTCTGTCTACGGTCCTATACGGCTATAGACACGGACCGCCCCGATACTAGGTCGATAGCAAACTCTATCTCTCGTTTCAGAAGTAATCTCAGTAAATCATCACAAAAAATATCAGAAAATTCATTAACTATACTGATATCATTTAATAACTTCTCTTTAGTACCAGACTGCATAATAAATGCTAAGTATCCTTCGCATCTGTTTTGTATATAACTATATGCCTGAAGAACAAATATAATAGATACTACGAAAGTGGTCTTTCGAGGAATAGAGAAAGTGATCTCTCGCTTATTGCAATCAATCACAACATGATTTTTCAACAACCAATCCATGCCCAAAACTACATCATAGTTCGAAATCCCCAACAAAATCAAGTCTGCTCTCATATCATGACCACCAACCATCACAGAACAATCTCGCAAAATCCGACGCATTACAATAACATCAGCATTAGAGAAATATACAAAGAATCTCTCTAATGGTTTCGGGTCCAAACTCGTACGTCTTACAAAAGTAGGCGAAACAAAACAATGTGTTGCACCAAAGTCAAACAAGACACGCGCAAGCATACCACAAACAAATAAGGTATTAATAACCAAATGAGAGGTACCTGACTCTCAAACCTCTACAGTAGATATGTCCCTGGTTAGCTATTGATACTGAGGCAATCGAGGTGGTCCTTGCTGACGAACAAGTACTAGAGGACGAGGAGGCCCCATGGTGCTTCCCTGAACTGAAGAAGAAGGATAATACGCAGCTCGTGGACAATCAACCTTACGATGACCAAACTCTTTGCATACGCAGCTCGTGCGACTCCTCCTGAGGCTTCTCCACAGCAAGCGGCCCCTCTTCTACCCTCTTATACAGCTTGGCCAGGCTGGTAACCGACCTTAATGGCCGTTACTTGCCTTGGCCAGCCAAGGACATCAACACCCAAATCGGGTGTTGTTGAAAAAAGTTTATTTGGGCGGGTCTAGATCCGAACCCACATCATCTATTACACCTACAGAGTCGGAATAATATCATATTTCACATTAAAAGAGGCACTTCATGTTTATGTGTAGACAAATAATAATGTTTTAACCAAATTTACTACATAAATTAACAACAATCATGTGAAATGTGATTAAAGAGAAAGCACACATAGTAACAAATTGAGTGTACTAGCTTAATCTTAACAAATTCAGTATACTAGCTTAATCTTGAAACTCAAGAAATGCCATAACTTTTCCTCCAGCAAACATCATCCTTTAGTTAGTCATTATTGATAAATTTGATCACACCATCTTAACAACTCCTTTTATTGATAAAGGTTTGACCCATTTAGTGAAAGAATCATTGGCCACTATAATGAATGTATGACCCTTGGAAGATTTAGGGTGAATTTTCTCAATTAAGTCCATTTCCCAAAATGGCTATCGCTTGATGATTGGATGAAGTTCCGAAGCTGGGACCTTTTTCAAAGGTCTAAAGCATTGATAATGCTGACACCCTTTAACATAATCAACGCAATCTTGAGGTCTGGTGGACCAATAGTACCCATGACAATACATTAACCATTTCATTTTGGGACCAGATTGGTGAGCTCCACAAATCCCTTCATGAACTTCAACCATCATAGTTTGTGCTTCTGTTTTGTCAAAACACTTCAACAACAAGCCATGATGACTTTGTTTGTATAAGTCGCCATCCAATATGACATATTTCAATGCCTCTCATCAGGTTTTTTCTATTAGAGCATTGGGATGACTGATTGAAGTATTGCACCAATTTGGTCCTCCAATCATTAAGGACTTTTACCTCGTGGTCTTTTCCCGTGGTTAATGTTATTAACCATTGGGTTTTACCCTTGGCCTTATAACCTGAGGTAGATTAGGCCAGCATTTGAGACACAATTATCGTCTCCTGCTATATACGACTAATAACCTTAGTGAATGTCCCAAACAACTCTCTTGTTGACTGGTGTAAGGGCAACAAGTTTGAGCTATGACACTCCTAATCACCCGTGAATTGGCTAAGAATGATATGGGAATCACCAAATACTTCTAACTTTTGGAGCTAATTGCCACATTTTTAGGGTGGATTCTAAAGACAAGGTGAGCATCCCAACCTTCCCTACTAGACATCATGTATTGATATCCGCAGTTTCGCTATATTTGGATATGTCAAACATCATCTTCTAGGACTGTTCGGCAAGCATTCCCTCTACAATCTCCAATGGATTGGACACTTTGATGCATACAAAGTGTGCAAGGAAGTTTGCTATGGCTTGTGCTTTAACCATCTTAAGGGGCAAGTATTTCAAATCGAACGGCATAATTTAATCGTCCATTTGACTAACTTGCTCCTTAGAGGTAGACAGTTAAGAAGGTCCATAAAAGATCAACTTACAATATTCTAACTTAGTACATACATGGTACAAGGCCAAACATAATTTTTCTCGTAGGAAATAACGAGACTCAATGTCAACAGGAGAAACCTAACAAGCTAAGCAGGTGAATAGATGGGAGAAGCGAACTTCTTAATAACATAAACAGGAGCACCAACTTGAATGGAAATTCCTTTCGAAGCAACAAACTCCTCACACACCATGTTCTGCCCAAAGTAAACCTGACGAAATAAGAAAGCAGATGAAACTGGATTAACTCTTTACCCATACATATTATTGCAAAGTAATGCATGAATGCAGCATCCAACCTTTCCCTGTGATTTCCTGGTTGGCCGCAAGATTTTGTCTGTTCGAAATTCCCTAAGTGTTTTGATGGGCTCATCGCCGGCAATTCGATTACCCTGGTTGATTGTTGGTACCTGACAAAATTGACATCTTAGTCCAGGATCGTCAGCCAAACGAATGATGGACCTTTTATGCAAAATCCAAGACAACATGTTACGAAGTCATGAAAAACTGATTAACAAGCTTAAGGGCACTCCTCATCTACACGGTATTTTGTAATCAATGGTCTTGCAGTTAAGAGATTTACTTGCATAATATTGTGTTTGCATGTGCGCGCGTGTTTGTTTGTTTGAGATACTGGTCCAGAAACATTAGTAGTATTTGGCGCTACCAAACACCAATCCAGGCATCTTTTACGAATTTCACACTTTTTAATGAATACATGGCCAAAAGCATGAACTCTAAGCATCACTTTAAACCATTAAATGTGTCCATGCAATACCTCATACTTGTGCAATGCATATATGTATTAAATACTTTTCATGCCACCAGGATCGATGCACATTGATTGCTAAAAGGCCTTGTTTCTTATCAAATGGCATTTAAGTAAATACTTTTCTACTTTTTGTGGCTTTCAAAGCAGCAAGTTGTTAAAGCTCCAGCGGGATGCATCCCATTTGGCCTTAATAGATAGAAATTAAGGAAATATTAACTTACCTTACATCGAGAGCACAACTTCACACCAAGTAATCGTGTCTCATTTATCTTCACTTTTGCCCAAAAGTCCTCAGCAAGTTGTTCACATCCATCAACCACAATGCTGAGAAATTACACATCAGAGACTAGAAGATTGTGACTACCACAAAGTTCAACAATGCCCAAGTCCAGAACAATTTTCAGTTCATTTTGAAGAGAAGATATGCAGACAGACAAATGGACTAACGTTTCCATTATAACCTACCAGTCCTGTCATACAGGCCACTAAACGTCATGCCAAATATAAAAATCATTTCTAAGTTACAATATTTGACTGAATTAAGCACAACAGATCAAACTAATGGCGAAAGATGTGAAAAGCTAACAGAAGAAGTGACAGAGAACTATTGATAGATTTTGGATAAAAATTTCAAGAATAATTCGTAATTATGCTATCACTTTTACAAGTCCTAATCTACTTTTTGACATGGCACATCCAATTTCTACTCAAAGAATCAGCAAGTGGATTTGAAATTTAAGCAGCAAATATATGACAACGATTTAAATGTTCAAAAGAGAAAACATCTTTAATTTATGAAGATAAACCAAGACCAAGTATTGCCCATTATGAAGATATTAATTATGGATATCATTTGCCATTTTAGTATTAGCTTGAGAGGGCTAACTCAGAAGAATATGAGGAATGAAGTCAAATAAGCTCTCAAAGATTTATAAATATAAAAAATATTATGAGAGACGAATATTACTTATAAGCAGCTTATAAGATTATTTAATGAAATATGGAGAAACCAAAAGATGCGTAACAAATGTAGAAAGAGTATAATTATACCCCTATACGACAGTTGGATCGAGGTACATGACCGGTGCTTAAGAACATCTTAGAGTAGTGTTGTTGATATATACATCTGGTTGTGTCCACTCTTTTTATCGCGCATCAATCCCGTGATGATGATGACGATGATACATTAGAATGATACAGACATACATTGTATATATTGATACAATGACTTTGGAAAGATAGTACTTATTTGATATAATGATATTGGAATTTTGATTTCATATTAGCGAAGTTTGATCATGTTCTCACTCTTCTTTCCAAACACAATTAACCCAAACTCATACTGAATCGAATCATTAACTGAATGGGCCAAGACCCACATGAAATTGAATCACTAAGCGAATGGGTAGAGGAATACCCAACCATATACTTGATACATATATGTTATATTCAATTATATACGATATAATTACAACATATTATTCATAATCAAATAATACATAAGAGTTAATGTGGACTCAATACAAAAAATGAGTAGTCATCAATATTATGAATAATATCATCTCCTACTCCTCTCAATAATAAATGTTCATCAATATGTGTGCAAAATGATAAATCCTAATTAACAACACTTTGATGCTGATTCCCACATCGAAAAAACAAGTGACATAAAGAATCCATCGATCATATATAACTATAATAAAATATAAATTAAGCATCTTCATTTACATAAGAATACAATGCAAAATAGAAGTTGAAGCAATACATATTACTAAAAAGTATCACCTAATTCATTATAACACATATATCATACATTACGCACTAATGGATGGTTGCCATTACAAAATAGCAGAAGGAACATTGTTGACCCCATCCTCGAAACCAATACTAATTCAACACTCCATTGAGTAGCATATTACCTAACTATATCAGGCATCGACATCCATTCATCGTACCTACACGAAGAGACCCAATAGGCAACATGATGCAAAATACCATTAACACTACCCTCTTTTATGAAAATACAGGAGTATACGTCATGACATGTATGTACTTCCACAAAACATTCCATGTGAATCTCATACCAATATCTCTCTCCTTTTCCCCAAAGCTTCATAATGACTTGGTATCCATAGTTACCATCTCCTATAATATCAACCCATTTGGAAACATATGTTATCTTAAACCAATATATCTTGTTGTTATACAATGTCTCATACTTAGTCAATCTGGAATCAATACTAGTCAATGAGAAAATACTACTTGACGATGAAGAAGGCTAACATTCAAGAGATACCCCATGTCCTTGACTATGACTATGATATTTTTAGACCGAAGAACTATGCATATAAGTAGATTTACCCCAAGAAACACTCCTTTTTCTACAAACCCATAAGAACAACTCTCTTTGTGAATTTCTTAGATGGTCTTCTAGGACAAAGAATAGGTATCCTATAAAGATATGAATTGAAGATTCAAACCCTCCTGCAACTACTTTACATTGATCCTAAATATAATGGTTCTTTAACATTTCCTCTAATTTCTCCCTTTATTTTGTATCTTCATTATCAAGTACATCATTTATATCGAGCTTTCTCTAGAAAGGAACAATGGATAACAATTGTATCGGCTAACATGGTTTCAATAAAATAAATATCTCATGAGCACATGGTAACTCCTATTAACATCACAACCGACAACCACATTACATTAGATCTGAACTAACAACTTATTCCTAATTTGCTTCTATTATAATCAAATCAAGTGTGTATTGTGAAACCTTCTTTTTCATGTACCTAACAAGTAGGATCAATATTGTATCCAACCTCTCGATCGAGCTGCCAATAAATCATTTTCACCTTGCATGCGCACGATCAACCCTACATAACATCATAAACAATATCACTAAGACATATATATATATATATATATATATATATATATATATATATATATATATATATATATATATATAGTGATATATAGATATATACATACACATATTTGTGAAGAACATTTTATACCTATTAGTTGTGTGAGAGCCATAGTTCAAAATATGATTAATCTATACTAATACAATCTTTCCCTTATATGGACTCAATCACTAGTGATTGCTTGACATAGGAAAGTACGGTATGAAACTTCTTCCACTTTGCTTCTATTAAACCCAACTACTCGATATAAATCTTCTCATCTCCACACTCAACAACTTTCTTCCAACTAACACAAAATGTAACGGCACATTCTTTCTTTCTCGTCAATCATATAATATGTCCATTAATATTCTTCGCGATACGTCGCTTCCAGAATAAATATACTAACTCAAGGAAAATAATATCAATCACATTCACTAATTCAAGCTTACGATCCATGCATATTACATTAGGAAAACTACTCGAAGCATATGACTCTCTTAAACACTTAAACATCCAAATATATTTTTCTTTCTTCTTCTTAAACACTTAGCAACTGTGTTCACCTACTGACATCTTATGGAAATTCTAGAGAAAAAAACTTACAAATGCTATATATTGATTTTGAAAAAGCTCATGATAGAGTGCCAAGAGATATTCATTGGAGAACCTTAAAAAAGAGATGTATTTTATTGACATACATTAATCTTATTAGAGACATGTATTATTTGTGATGCATAAACATGTGTGAAGACTCTTGAAGGAATAATGAATCTCCTTGAAATTAATATTAGATTATATCTAGGGTCAACTTTAAGTCCATATTTATTTACTTTGATTATTGATAAGTTAAAAAAATATATTCAAGATAAAGTATCTTAGTGTATATTATTTGTAAATGATATTGTATTAGTGGACGAGTCTAAGAAAAACGTTATTGGGAGAGTGGAATTATAGAGAGAAAAAAATAAAGGCTTTCTACTAGAACAAAGGCATAATATATAGAATATAGGTTTGATTATTTGGTTACTTCAAATGATATAAAATTAAGATTAACACACATTGCATCCCTAATAAGAAAAGTTTTAAATATTTAAGATAAACTTTTTGGAGTGATGGAGATGTTATACGTACAATTAATGCAAGTTGGTTAAAATAGAGAGGTGTAAAGTTAAAAGTAAATATTGTAGGATAGCAATTAGGCTCACTATGTTATATGATTCTGAGTATTGACAATTAATTATCAACATACGCAAAAGATGTCCTACAAAAATGAAGATGTTGAGATAGGTGTGTAGTTACACAAAGAAGGACCATATGTGTAATGAGGTTATTAGAAACAAATTAAGAGTTGCATCAACAGATAATAAAATGAGAGAAAATCATTTAAGATGGTTTGGACACATGGAATGACGACCAAAGGAGAGGAAGAGAAAGATAAAAAACATTGGAATGAAATAATAAAAAATGATCTAGCTTATATTGAGTTAACTATTAGCATGGTATAAGATCGAGTTCTACGAAAATAAAGAATCCATGTAGCCGACCCTATCTAGTATTGGAAAAGGCTTAGTTATTGTTGTATTTGGCTATTTGCCACAGGAGCCATGAATCGTAGGAGGAGAGAAGCCAAAAGGTGAACTATTTTCAAAAGAAAGGTCTTCTTACTTATCACACTTCATAATTCCAGTCATAATAATTTATTGAGGTATTGCATAAACCAGTCCCCACTGGACACACATCTTACATTTCAGGAGCACCCTGATAATGAAGGTAAGGAGAAGAAACCAATATTATAAAACTCATATCATATCATACAATACGATACGAGTTTATCGTTTATCATAGACCAGCATGATATGATACAATTTACTGTATCGTACTCTACGATTTACCACACCGTATCATAATGTATCCAACGATATGGTATGATATTAGTTGCATCATATGATATGACCCTATCGCACAAGTCGATGTTGGTTTGCATGATATAAAATCCGAGAAACGTAGGGTTTTTTCTACTATTCTACTTGCTCCTAACCCATTCCTTTGCTCCCAAATAGTTTCCCTATCTTCCATTTACTCAATTTCATAGAGAAATCACATGTTTTTGTTCTCCAACCAGTGAAACTCCATAGAGTTTTTGTCAAATCCATAGCATACTCCCAAGATGTAAATTGTAATCTTGACTTTGTAAAGTTTCAAAAGATTGTTTGTATATTATTAACTTAAAGTTAACTTTCTTACTCTTATAGCCTGTTGGTTACTTGGTATTATTGTTTATTGATCATGAAAATGCCATGCCAATGTTTAACTGCTTATTAATTGCATTCTAATTGTGTTTTCTAATAATTTATTACCTTATATTTTTAATTTTAAAATTTCCTATTTTTTCAAAATTTTTATTTATTTTTTAATATTTAATGTATCATATCATACGATATGACACGATTATCGCTTATCGATGCCCTCTGCGATATGGACACCGATACACTAATTACAACATTAGAAAAAACTATAAGATACAACAACACCTAGGGTTTTCCCATACTAGATGAGATCGACTATATGGATTCTTTGTTTCCATAGAGCCCTATCATGTGCCATGCTAGTAATTAACTCAACATGAGCTACTTAGAATTTGTAGAATGTAGGTAGATAAATCTAATAAAGTTTTACGTTAGCTGTTGGAAGCCTAATGCAACCCTCCTCCTTTATCTGGGCTTGGGACCGGCCATGCAAGGGTGATCCCTTACATCGGTGGAGTTTGAAAATCGGCAGAGTTTGAAAAAATTATAAGATGGAAGGGCTGAAAGCCTGAAACACCTACAATTTAGCAAGACAAAAATTTGCATTGATGCAAGAGAAAATAAGGATTAACCAAAACAAAATTAAGCTTCTCCTAGACTAAGTGGGATCAGCCACAAAAGAAAACTACCAAGTGCAAAGAATTTGTATGCATTTTGATTCTTTTGCAAATATCATGATCTCAAAACATGCTTTGTAAGTAGGCAACAATTGAAACATCTTCTTTTAAGATACGGTGTCCTCCATTCCCATTTTCCTCCGTCCTCAACCCACTGTAGAAAGGGAAGGTAAATTCACATTAACTTTTTCAGTTCATTAACTTCTAATAGGCTTTAATAAAGAACATGGAAAATCAAAACATAATTTGGGTATGTTGCTAGGCAATGAAGGAGGAGAACTCTTTAACAAAATTCAAATTTAAAAAACTATAATGTCCAAGAAGTCGATGTTTGAAATAAATAACAAGACGTGAGAAAATAAATTAGAATTTGAAAACAAAATAGACTAGGGACAATCAAAATGTGTACATTTGATATTTTTCTCAAAGTAAAATCTGTTCAGTTTATTGCTATTCACAAGTCACAATGTCTATGCACTCTTTTACCTATATGGCATAAGTTTCAGCCTTATGAGCAGTTAAATCCTTAACTTCCATCAATCAAATCCCAGATTATTCATTTAGAGAATGAAACTTCTTTAGAGGAATTCAAGGGGGGACTTTAAATATTTGTTGATGTATGAATGTTGAGGCAGTCAAGTCGTAAATCGTCAATGTGTTGATGAAATCATCAATATATCAATGCATCCAAATATGAATGTTTAAAGTCAAGAATCACAACAAGAGTCAAGAGTCAAGAATGAGACAAATCCAGGAATCAAAAGGTTGTACAAGACAACTTATTATTGATGTAAATAATGACTCTATTTATAGAGTAAGCATGAGAGAGTTTACATCATAACTGAGTAGGAGAGGAGAGAGGATGGCTAGTTGTTGGAGGCAGCTAGCCTCCAACGGCTAGTTGAGGCCAACTCTCCCAAGAGAGCCATTGGGAGCTGGATAACATGGCAACCCTCTGCCATTCCACATTACATTTAACACCCCCCTCAAACTTATGATGTATATACCGAAAGTTTGTCCAACAAAAAATGAAAACGAGTAGTAGAGAGAGATTTGGTGAAGAAGTCAGCAAACTGCATTTTTAATGTAATATAACACAAACTAATCTTTTTTTATAAGTATTCTTTACGAACAAAGTGATAGTCCATTTCAATATACTTTGGTCGTTCATTAAATGTGTTGTTGGAGGCAATGTATATGGTGCTTTTATTATCACAAAATATAGTAGCAGGTTATTATAGAGTAATGCCCATATCTTTTAGAACCACTATAATCCAAGAGATTTCTGTAGCAGCAGTAGCCATGACATGATATTCTGCTTCGGTTGATGAAAGTGAAATCTTTTGCTGCTTCTTACACTTCCATGAGATAAGTGATTCACCTAAAAAGATATAAAAATCAGTCGTAGAATATCTATTATTGACATCTCTACTCGAGTCAGCATAAATATACATAGATAAATCAAATGACGAGGAAGAAATTAAGAGTACCCCCTTGTGGGTAGAACTTCTTAAATATCAAATAATTCTCATAACGACACTCATTTGAACAGAAGTGGGTGCTTGTTGAAATTGACTAGCTGTATATACTGCACAAGAAATATTAGGATGAGTAATAGTAAGATAGGTAAGAGTACCTATTAGTTGTCTATAGGGAGTCAGATCTTCTAATTTTTCTCCATGAGTAGATATTAATTTAGTACCAAGGACCTCAGGAGTATCAACTTGCTTATTGTTAGTGATACCAAATCTTTCAATTACATCATTTACAAATTTGGTTTGTGACATAAAATATCCATGACTGTTTTTAACAATTTTGATACCCAAAAAATAATTAAGAAGACCTAAATCTTTCATATCAAATTCTAGATAAAGGTTATGTTTAACCTATGTAATCCCTGCTTCATCACTCTCAATGATGATCATATCATCTACATAAAAGAGTAAAATAATAATACCTTTATCTGATTTTCTTACAAACAAAGCAGTGTCAGTATAATAAGATGTAAAGTTATGCAGATGCATTCAAATCGATCAAACCAAGCCTTGGGGGCTTGTTTCAAACCATACAAAGCTTTCTTAAGTTTAAGAACATGATCATGCGAACATCAAATCTAGGAGGAGGAGTCATGTAAACATCTTCAGTTAGATGTCCATACAAAAAAACATTTTTAACATCAAGTTGATAAATATCCCAGTTTTGAATAGTACTAAGAGTTATGAGTATTCTAATAGTCATCATCCTAGCAATAGGAGTAAAAGTTTCGTCAGAATCGATTCCATGCTCTTGAGCATAACCCTTGGCTAACAGTCTGGCTTTATATCTTTCAATATTACCATTACTATGTGTTTTGATTTTATAAACCTATCTACATCTAACAATCTTTTTATCCTTAGGCTTAAGAACAATGGTCAAAGTTTGAGCTTTGTCTAAGGCACTAAGTTGTTTACACATAGTAGCTTCCCATTCCGGAATACCCTTGGCTTGATGATAGAATCTAGGTTCTTTTAATTAAAGAATGGTTGTAATCAAGTTTTTACGTTGAGTTTCAAAAGATTCATAAGAGACAAAATGTAGATGAGGTTTTGAAATTCTAGGTTCGAATCGAGAATTATCTTGCTCTCTATGTCTTCTAGTATAGTGTAACGAAAATGGTTCAATAATAGGTTGATTGTTAGAAGTTTCATCTAAGACATCAATTGTATTATGGGGAATATCATCATCATGGACTTCTAAATCACTATTATCATCTTCCTTTAGATTAAAAAAATCTTGTGAAAATGATTTTTCATTATTTTCAAAAGATATAGACTTATAGTAGTAGTTATGTTAAATTTTTTTTACATCTTTAGAGTCATACAGTTTATCATTAATAGGATCAAAATATTTATGACCTTTTTTGTCAATTCCATATCCAAGAAACACACATTCAATGGTCCTAGGAGTCAATTTATCATTTTTATCTTTATAAACAAAGTATTTGCACAAAAAACCCTTAGCCTTTCATAATAAGGGAAGAGATTATATAATTTTTCAAAAGGAGAAATATTTTCAAGTCGGGTCGAATGCATCCTATTGATAAGATATACTATAGTAAGAGTGACTTCTGCATATAAGAATTTAGGAACATTACTATCAATTAAAAGTGTTTTACAAGTTTCTATAATGTGCCTATGCTTTCTTTCTACCGAGCCATTTTGTTATAGAGTTTTGGTGCAAGATTTTTTATTTAAAATTCTATTGGTTTCCAAAAAATTTTGAAAATTATTTGATAAATATTTTCCTCCGAAATCAAACTTAAAAATCTTAATAGTGAAATCAAATTGATTCTTGACCATATTATAAAAAATAAAAAATTTATCAAATACCTCTTATTTATATTTTAATAGATATATCCAAGTAAATCGAGTAAAATCATTCACAAATATCACATAATATTGAACTCCTCCCTTGAAAATAACAGGGGCAGGTCCCAAACATGCTTGGTACATAATTTATTTCTCTAAAAAGAAGATGATGCATTTTTCCGAAAATAGATTCTTTACAATCAATTTTTTGATCCTCAATTTTTTTCAAAGAAAAATTACATAGTTTATGCATATCCAAATGTTCAAGCCATTTATGTGAAAGAGTAGCATCATGGGCTACATTACAAGAATGAAAATTTGGCATAAATAAACAATTCATTTTGTATAGTCTACTTTTTATATAGCCTTGACCAATCACCTTCTTCGATAGGTGATCCTACACCATACAATACTTAGATGAGAAAGTGACTATACAATTATTATCATAAATTTAAGCAACCAAAAGTAAATCTAAATTGAGTTTAGGTATTAAACTTATATTTTGTATTTTAAAATTATCTTTTTCAAAATTCTCAATTTTTTTAATTTGAAGTTTTGTACAATCGGCCGTAAACACATGTTTTCCAAAGATATCTTGAGAATTTTTTAAAGATTTTTTGCTAAGGGTCATATGAAAAGAAGCGCCCGAGTCTAAGAACAAAAGCATACCTTAAGAAGTGGAGAGTGTGTTTTCGGAAATGCTTGCCTGTTTTTTGAACATTTCTTCTATGTTAGCTTTGATGTTGTAAGGTAAGACTCCTCCATCCTTGTCTTTCAGAGTTCCCATAACTCCATATTTCTTTCGAAGAAGAGGACAAGTGATCTTGATATTACTACTTTCCTTATAATAATGACATATCGTATTCTTGTTTGGCCATGGTCCTGTGGGCTTTTTGATTGATCCGTCTTTTTGTCTTTCAAAGTTTTTGACGTGAGGATATATGTCTTCATATTTGCTCTCTGTTTGGAAGCAACAAACACGACTTCTTTTGCAATACTTATGTTTTTTAATCTAATTTTCTTCATATCGACCAAAAAAGTATCTTCCTTTGGTTTAGGTTTTTTATGTGTTAAACTTGATCTAATATTTTTAAATTCATCCCTTAATCCCACATAAATAAAAAGAAATATTGATTATCTAAAACTCTTGAAATTCATACATTTTTTGAAGTTTTTCAAATTTATCAAAATTTCTAAGTTGAATACATAACTCCGAAAACTTATTGTGATACTCTCTAATACTTAGGTTGCCTTGTTTAAGCATTATCATTCTTTCTATTAAATTAATTTAAAAAACAAAATCTTGAGAATGAATCTTTTCAAATATTTCCAAGTTTACTAATTGGATTTCTAAGTTTTTCATCTATATTTTGATAAATTATCTATGCTATTTTTACATTCATTTTTTTCCAAGTTTTCAAATCTTGCTTGTATTTTTCTTGGGCTTTAAAAGCATCATCATCGTTTAAATCTTCAATATCTAAGGTAGGTTCTTGAATTATCCTGTCTATATAATCCTAAAAATCTTTAGACAAAAAATACTTTTTTATTGTTCTTTCACAACTTTGATAGCATTTTGGGTAAATAATGCATTTAAAAGACTCATTTTTGCTATCTATTTCAAGAACAAACAAAGATATTGATGTTACCTCAAGTTTGGAGTGTCAAACAAGCGATATCACAAACTTTCCAATTTTGGCATGCTTCTCGACATGCTCGAATTTTTCAAAACAAGGTTCTGATACCATGTAAATATTTGTTAATGTATGAATGTTAAGGTGACGAAGTCGCAAATTGTCAATGTGCCAGTGAAATCGTCAAGATACCAATGCATCCAAATATGAATATTTCAAGTCAACAATACATGACAAGAGTTAAGAAGGAGACAAATCTACAAACCAAAAGGTTGTGCAAGACAACTTATTATTGATGTAAATAATGGTTCTATTTATAGAGCAAGCATGAGAGAATTTACAGCACAACTGGGGCCAGCTCTCCCAAGAGAGCCATTGGGAGCTCGAAGCTCCCAACGATAACTTGGAAACCCAGTGCCATTCCACATTACATTTAACAGAAACATGAGAAAGCATCTATTTTACATGAATTCAAGAAAAAAAATATCATCTCAGCAATAATGTAGATCTTCTCCATAAGAGCATAAAGAGAAATACACTGTAATGTAAGCACAATATAGCAAATAACAAAGAAAGATGAAACAAGCCTAAGAAACCAAAGATGAGAAAAGATCAAGGCTAAGCATTTACCAGGTACACAGTAATGTAAGCACGATATAGCAAAACCTGAGAGACCAACAAGAAGGGAAAACCATCAGAGAACATTGTTTGGTAGCCACTAGCATAATGAGGATCCACAGGTCGGGTTTCTGATGCTGCAGTAGTGATCAATAACAAAAAGTTGAGTGACAAGTATCTTAATATAACAGCAACAACTAGTGATCAAATAATGAAAAGAAGAATAATATACTACAACAACAATAACAACTAAGCCTTTTCTCATACTAGATGGAGTCAGCTACATAGATTCTTTGTTTCCATAGAGCTCAATCATATGTCATGCTAACCTTTAACTCAACATAGGTTAAATCATGCTTTATTGTGTCCTTCCAACACTTTTGTGGTCTTCCAAGACTAGTATGGCTAGTCTAACTCTTGAAGTATTTGAAAGCTGGAAATTACAGGAGAATATGAATGGGAATAACAAATGGAGCATGTTCAATCTCTTCTAAGAAGATGGTCTTGCCAATGTTGAATCGCACTAGACGGCTTGGCTTCCCAAGGTAATTTGAAAACCATTTTGATGCTTGTTCTCCTTCTTCAAATGCAGAACCAGACCACTCCCACACCGATATACCATTAATCATGTCATTCTGTTCACTCAACGGAACCATCAGCGTATCCATTCCAGGAGCCCTGATAACTGCTACAATAATTATGAAAAGCACATCAGATACAAGCAACAAGTATATTACAAAGAAAACAAACTACTTGGAACTTGACAGCCAAACTCACAAGAAGCGATCAGAGTCTAATTAGCTAATAGACGTTCTCATGTAAAAAAGATGTGGTCACACAACCAACTCATCTTCATGTATCTCTTTATATAAATGTCTGGTCATTTAAAGTTGAACGTACTGGTAAAAGAAAGAAACCATGTACATATACATTTCACTTGCCTAATGCTGGCCTCTATGAGCCCTTGTCGCAGCTTCTTCGAGAGAGCATGAGACTTGACTTTCCATATTTCTATCTGGTGGTTATGTACCAAGTGGAATAAGGGTATGCCATCAAGGACAGCATCAATGTATTCAGTAGCGTGCTATTTGAGCTTTTTGTTGTGAAATTTCTGAACTTCTCACTGTTGGATGTTTATAGGTACAGGTTACTCGAAATTAAGAAAGGGCAGTAAAAATGAACTACTCATTCGGAGATGAAACAAGCCACCACGCCATGGCTGTAGGGGATTTTTTTACGACACAAATTATTCTTCCTGAAATCCAATTTTTATAGGCTTCAAGAAGTCCACCAGATCGGTGCATGAAAGCCAAGGCCAACTAACCATTTACTGTTAAACTATATAGGGAGAGTACTCGGAGTTCAGCTTAGCAGCTCAGGACTGGTTAAGTCTTGCTGATGTGTGAGAAGGTGTCTTCGACCTGCAATTTCTGTCCACTGATGCATAGAGTTGAAGATTCTTTAGTTTCTCCACATATTGTAAGGATAAGTCTCCAGACAGGAGTTCCTGATCTATCTACTTTTTCAGTCATTTTGGGGATTGTACACTGCCGTAGGGCTAGCCCCCAGCTTTGTTATCAAAAGGAACAACTTATATGCAAATATTTCATGGCAGATAAGCTTCCAGAGACAAATCTGATGAATTTTAACAAGGAAACAAGCTTATGCTCTCATCTATAATACAACCTTCTTCTGTTAGCTGTCCATACATTACAACTAATCATACAAATATAATCTTTCCAGTCGTTTGTGAACTATGTTGTAGATTTCTTACCAAAGTTTGTCATCACACTGATGCTTCTTGGACAGTCCTACTGGATATCTAATTTCTCTTCGAGCAAATAAATCAGTAGAGTATTCCAAGAGTCTTGACTTATAACCATATCATAATGTTTCTTCACGTAGGTCACATGAAGCATCTTCATAATCATATTACCATTTTCTTAATTTAAGATTTACAGTATGATTCTTTATGGACACAGGATACACGCAGATGCAAAGAGTACTACAACTAGGGTTAAATGTGCTGTGACACTTAAACACCCCAGGCAATAATAAGGTTGAGACAACAGCATATATATGTGTGTACATATACATATACATATATATACATACACATATACAGATATATATACTATATGTATGTATGTATGTATGTATGTATGTATGTATGTGTGTGTGTGTCACTTAAGAACACCTACCCAAACGGGAACGGTGTTGAATAATCAGCAACACAATCAAGATACACATTTTAATCAAAGTAATCGAGTAGAGAAGAAATTTTGGAGTGAATAGGGCATAGGCAGTCCCAATTCTGCTGCCCACCTCTTTCCTCTTTATTTTTCCTATCCCCTAATGATCGATAGATCACTAGGATTATTTAACAAAGGTGTCTAATTACATAAAAAACCTAATTGCTCCTGATAAGTGGCTCCTATTTAACAATATCTTTAAAAACAAAATTAAAAATAAAGTTGAATAAACTAAATACATGACCTATAGACTCTAACACTCTCTCTCAAGTTGGGACGAAGATATTGAGTCCCTAACTTGCTAGGAAGTTTTTCAAGTCTTCCTTTCCCTAAAACTTTTGTTAAGAAATCATCATACTGTTCTAATCGTACATATTTAATTTGAATTGTTCCTATCTTTACTCCATCTCTTATAAAATGACAATCTATTTCAATATACTTGTTCTCTCATGATATATTGAATTTGTCGATATTTGAATTGTTGCTTCATTATAGAATAGGATCGATTCGTTCATGAGAGTGCCAAGCTTTTAACCATATTGCCTCACATATTTCAAGAGACATCGCTCTATACTCTTGCTTCTATAGATGACTTGGTCACCACATTTTGTTTTTTACTTTTTCATGAGACGATGTTGCCTCCCACCATTGTTAGGTATCCTAAGGCTTACCATCTATCGTCAATAGAACCTGCTCAATATGCATCCGTAAACATCTTCATGTTGAGGTGATCATGAGTTGTACATAATAATCCATTTCTAGGAGTGTTTCGAATATCTCAATATTTGTCTCACAACATTCATATGAGATCGGGTAGGCAATGTATAAATTGAATTACCATACTTACAGCATAAGAAATATCTGGGCGTGTAATTGTCACATATATAAGTCTTTCTATTAGCCTTTGATACATTTCAGGTTCTTGTAATGGTTCATAAGTCTTCGAACTCAATTTCAAGTTACTATCCATAGGAATAGTTGCGGGTTTACACTCTAGCATGTTAGTGCCCTTCATTAAATCTAGAGTGTACTTTCTTTGAGTTAGGAATATATCCCTTGAGCTCCTCAATACTTCAATTCCCAAGAAATAATGGAGAGGATCAAGATCCTTCATTTCAACCAAGTTTAGTAATTGATTCTTTAACTCTTTGATTTCATTATCATTATATCCCATTATAATGATATCATTAACATACTACTAAAACACAAGTGCCATTACCTTTCCTTACAAACATAGTATGATCACTTACACTTTTTGTAAAACCATGGCTCATAACGCTATTACTGAATAGTTCAAAACATGCTCTAAGTGATAACTTCAATCCATAAATAGCTTTCTTGAGTTTGGATACACTCCCATCTGCATATATGCAACAAGAGTCAAACGGTAAGTCCATGTAAAATTTTTCTGTTAAGTATCCTTGAAGGAATGCATTTTGACATCCAATTGCCAAAGTTTCCATCCCTTATTAATAGCTATACTAATAACAACTCTAATAGTAGTCATTTTTGCCACCGGTGCAAAAGTTTTGGTGTAGTTTAAACCATGGTTTTGATTGTAACCTTTGGCAACCAACTGTGCCTTATGCCTCCCAATATTGCCATCAACTCTATATTTAATAGTGTATACCTATTTATATCCCACCCATTTTCTCCCATGAGGTAAGCTTACAATCTCCCAAGTGTTATTCTTCTTCAAGGTTTGAAGTTTAGTCTCCATGGCTTCCTTCCGATATTTAGAGTCCTTGGTCTCCTCATAATTTCTTAGCACCTGATTAAGGTCAGAGTTAAGAGCAAACATCTTAAAGTCATTTGAAGTATCATGATATGATATATAGTGGGATATAAGATAGGTGCAAGATCTCTTTCCTTTTCTTAAAGTAATGGGAGCATCCAGATCCTTTTTCACTCATAAGGTGTTTGACTGTTCTAACACTAAGTTATATAACCGAGGATCGGAGGATGGATACTCATCTTGGGGCATGGTAGGTGACACAGTTCCTCTAGAGTCTTCTACTGTACACTTGTAGGTCATGTCTATTTTGATTCTCTAGTTTCATATCTTCTTGTTGTGGCTTGTGCTCATCTGTGTCTGTATCTTCTACTCTAGGATTGATAGGTATAACACACAAATCTTGATTTTCTCTAAGTAATTTCTCTCCCTTACTTTTATAATAAGTAGTATCCTCAAAGAAGGTTACATCACATGACACATGTATTTTCTTTCTACTAGGATCATAACAGACATACCTCTTTTGCGTAGAAGAATAACCCATAAAAATATACTTTGCTTTTGAGTCCAACTTATCTCTGTGTTTGGAGTTGTCATGAACATAACAGTTACATCCAAATATTTTTAGAGGAATATGAAATAGTTTCTCATTTAGCATTAATACCTACAATAGTATTCTTCCTTGTAGTATAAAGGGGGGAGTTTTGTTTATAAGATAGATGCCATTAAAACCGCATCACCCCAATGTATCTTAGGAGCATTACTTCAAATTAATAAGGCTCTAGGTACCTTTAAAATATGATAGTTTTCTCGCTTTGCCACCCCATTATGCTGAGCTATATATGCGCATGTAGTCTAATGAATTATGCCATAATTTTTGAGATAGATCTTCAAAGTTGTACAACTAAACTCTCCACCATTATCTAATCTAATACACTTAATAGAATACTGAAACTGAGTTATAATAAATTTGTGAAACATGGGGAATATAACATAAACTTCACTTTTATTTTTTATCAAGTAAACTATCGTGAACCTTGTACAATTATCAACAAAAGTAACAAAATATTTGTAGTAGACAACCACTACTTAACTCGAACCCCATATATCTGAGTGAACTAACTCAAATGGATTTATTCTTCTAGACTCACTATTGAGAAAGCTAACTCTATTACGCTTGGCTTTCTGACATGTATCACACTCCATTAACACACTACCTACATTAAAGTTTAGATTTGGAACCACAACTTTCAATTTTGAAATAGGAAGATGACCCAGTCTTTGGTGCCACCGTTTGATTTCCTTGATAGTTGCTTCCACAATCCCTTTATTTGCAGTTAATGGTGGCTGGATTCCATCCAAAAGATAAAGTCTTCCTTTTTCTCTACCATGCCCAATGATCCTTCCTGTCTGTAAACACCCCAAAATTGTGATATTTTCAAAAAAATCCTGAACTTCAAAAACCCGCTTACAGCCTTTCAGAACTTTTAAAACCCCAAAATTTTGAAGTTTTAACCTTTTTGGAAAATATTTCAAAATAAATGTTTGAATTCAAGTAAAAAACCCATGGATTGCAAAACAACTCAAACGGACAGGTGAAACCCGATCCAAAATCCAGCTCGAGATCAAGTCAAAAAGTAAAGGAGAGGCCCAGCCTATCTGGATAAAAGCGAGACGGAAGATCGAACCCGGTGTCCATTTCAAAAGACAAATTCAGCTTCAAAAATACAAAATGAAACAAAGACCCCGATGAAGCCGTTAGAAATCAAAGACTGGGCCTGTCAAAAAGGAAATTAGTGTCCACTTCAAAATTGGGTATCAACCTCATCAAGTGAAAGCTTAAGACGGGACCAGATAGATCAAAACCAAATATTAAAAAGTCGTGAAAGCGAGAAATTGGTCGGTCAAAAGGATTGGGAAAAACCCAACCTAAAATTGGGTCACTGAGGAACCGGAGCCCGCTCGAAAACCGTCTGTTTCATGCACCAAAGAAGGATTCAAAAGAAAAAATTTGGATTGGATCTGGACCAAAAGATCCATATCCAGGTCCCACTGAAGATTGGATCGGGTTTGATTCAAGTATCCAAACTCGATCCAAAAAACCACCCTTGGCCTATAAATAGAGCCAAGGGGGTTCATGTGAAAGAGGTTGGAGTTTTGGAAAGGAGGAGAGAGAAGGAGTGGAGGTCAACAAAGGGGGATCACGTGAAGGCTTGGTCAACAAAGGTGGTAGGCTTGACCAAGGTGGAGTTCACGGCTGCAACTTGAAGGCTTGAGGCTCGATCAACAAGTGGAGTTCACGGCTGCAACTTGAAGGCTTTGCTCGATCCACAAGGTGGAGTCCACGTGAAGGAAGGCTTGGCAAGAAGGAGTTCGGCTAGAGGTAAGCCTAACCCTAGCTTTGTGTGGGCTGCACCAAACAAGACTTGTTGGTTGACCAAGACTTGGCCGAACCACACCAACAAGACGGTTGACCTTGGAGGACCTGGCCAAACCCAACTTAAAGGCTTGGGGCTGCACCTAGAGGAGGACCCGGTTGACCAAAGGGTTGCACCTTGGAGCTCACGGCTGACCAAGGGCTGCACCTTGAAGCCGAGTGGAGAAGGTGGGCTCGAGCCAAGGCCACGGTGGGCTGCACCTGGGAGCACCCGACCTAGCTTGGGGTTTGGGAGAGGCTCACCAAAGGAAGGACCCGGCTGACCTAGGGCTCGGCAAGTCGGCTGTACCAAAGGAGGGTTGACCAAGGCCAAAGACTTGGCTAAG